>JAJJWW010007245.1:0-47348 GCA_023531295.1 Papaver armeniacum | reverse complement strand
GTCAGATGAGGGATTAACACTTCTTCATTCCTCTATTATTAAAGGAAAATTAGTTCTTGCGAAATACCTTATAGACATGTTATCTCCGAAAGCTTTAGAAATAAAGACAGATAATGGACAGCTTGCAATCTCACTTGCTGTGAAATATAATAACATGGAAATGGTTAAGCTCATGGTAGACAAGAATAGAAAGTTACTACTATTACAAAATGAATATGGCCATATTCCATTTGTTACCTCCATAATCTGTGGTGACCAAGAAATGATGCGCTATCTTTACTCAGAGACACCAATGGAAAAGATAGTTTATAACCAAATACTTGGAGATAAATATGGCGCTATTCTTGTTACAGCTGCACTTAGGGTTGATTTGTATGGTAAGATCTTCGTTGAATCTTTATTCCCAATTTTATTTAACCAAAAACTCATAATTATCTTAAGGTACATTTGTACATGTCTGCAGATGTTGCTTTGGATCTACTAAAACTACTCCCAGGATTAGCTACTGTCGAAGATAATAATGGGATGACTGTTTTCCATGTATTGGCCGCAAAGCCTTCTGCCTTTCTAAGTGGACATCGGTATGGCTATTTCCAAAAACACTTATATTGGAGCGGTTAGTAATCTCTCTCTCAATTATAACTAAATGACGGTAATTGTGCCTGGTTAGCGTAATAAATTTTGCAAGGAATACTCTTTAACTGCCCTGTTTGTTTGATTGCAGCTGGAGTTTGTAGTAATGGACCATTTGCAAAAGCTCTCAAAGCAATAGGTATGTATGTGGCAACTCCTTCGATCACGCTTAGTGTTACAGTGGCACAACTACATTTTCCTCCAACTTCGACTAAAAGCAAATAAACGATGAGAATTTTGTCATGATAATTCTGGGGCTTAATAATCTTCCCACGTGTCATATCTAGTCTTACGCAAATGCAGAAACACTAACTAAAAAATCATATTAGGAAATAGGTCCTGTTACCATATAGTCTCATGCATGTGCTAGGAGTATTGCAAGCTTTGACATTGCCCTTCTCAATTGCTTATATCGGGTGGTTGCCTTTGATGTTGTTAATTGGAAGATTTAGTGTTAGTGGTAAGGCAAGACTTTGAGATTTTCCATAGAGGATCAAACTCTCAGAGACGGCTCTGGAAATTCCCATTTCAGAACAATCTTTCTGATACATGTAATGTGGATGGGGGCAAATTTGCTCCTGGTGGTGATGAGGGAAAAGATAATTACCTGCACTCGCATTCTTAATCCTAGCTCTTGATAAAATACTGCAATTTATGCTAGAGAAACACCAACCCTATGAAGTTAAGCTTTGCTACATGTAACTCAACATAAATACGTGTAACAGTTCCATATATAAGACAACTGAGCGATGAGAAAGTAAAGCATGATCAAGCCGTTCAAATAGTCAAGATTATCTGTCCTCAGCTTTCCCGTTTGGATGTGCGTCAGCTCAGACGGGTAGGAGCATATGATGCTATTTATTCCACAACCATTCATGGGATTGTGGAGTTTTTCACGGTGCTTACGAATTCCAATCCTTTTTTGATACATTACAAAGATGGAAACGGAAATGGTTTATATCAGCACGCTGTTATTTTCGCCAAGAAAAAAATCTTCAACTTAATATCTCAAATGGGACTACAAAAACAAGGTACTGAACTTTTTGATAAAGATATGAACAACATCCTGCACTGTGCTGGATTCTGGAGACCACCGTAACTGATAAATGTCTCTGGCGAGCCCTCCAAATGCAAAGGGAGATACAATGGTTCCAGGTAAACTCAATATTAGTGAATGTTCTTATGTACTGTACGTATTAATCTATTTATTAACTTCTTGTGCTTTTGTGATCACCTGCAATTCCCAAAATGGGTAGGAGGTGGAGAAAGTGGTAAATTTGAAATATAGAGAGATGAAGAACAAGAAAGGTACAAAACCTAAAGATCTGTTCACAGTGCAACATAAATCCTTGGTGAAGGAAGGTGAAAAATGGATAAAAGAAGCATCACAAGCGTGTATGGTCGTCTCAACACTGATCGCCACGGTAATGTTTGCAGCAGCTTTCACGGTACCTGGTGGCAACAACCAAAATACAGGATACCCGATGTTTCTGAATGCAAGGGCCTTTATGGTCTTCAGTATCAGATGCAGTTTCCCTCTTAAGCTTCCTGCACATCAATCTTGATGTTTTTCACGCTATTAACAGCACGATACGCTGAGCAAGATTTCCTCAAGTCATTGCCTCGGAAACTCATACTGGTCTTTTTCTTCCTCTTTGTCTCTATAGCATTCATGATGGCAACTTTCGCAGCCACCCTAGTTATTGTTCTTCATGAAAAAGTTCCATGGGTTTACGCTCCAGTGATTTTGCTAGCCACCATTCCTGTTGTCTTATTTGGAGCTTTACAGTTTCCACTCTTTTTTGACATAGTTAGCTCCACCTTTGGCCGTGGCATTTTCCATAAGAACCAATCTGTTTTAGAAAAAAGGTAGTGTATTTAGTGTTAATCTAACAAGAATGTGATTATCCAATATTAATTAATCTCCGTTGACAGGGCAACCCATTTTTTGTTGTACAGGTTATGATAGATAGATTTCTGATATCTACATTGTGAAAGGTTTTGATAATATTGATTAGAAAAGATTATTCTTCTGTTACAGGGGACCTGAGTATATATACTCAACTCATTCAACACATACTCCTCACACATACTCCTCACACACTCACAGACAATGACTCACACTATTAATGATAAAGTTTTTTCTTTTGATGCTGTTATAGTAACAGAATGACTGTACTTTCTCGACCAAAATGGGAAATATATATATGTTAATCCCAAATCTTAATATGAAATGTGAAAAAAGATGGAAATTCTTAAATTGTTGTTAATCCAGCTTTAAATGAAATAACGTATATAGTAATTTGATTATTACAGTGCATATTCTGTGCAACTAATTAAGCACTGTACATTTTTTTTGATCTGTTACCTGAATTACCATTTAAAGATACTCCAGTGTTATAGCTAGCCACATATCCAATCTCATTTTAACATATCTGCTTGTTTATAAATCAATCTTTGGTGAAGCAGTGGACCTTGTAATCTTTCGGTTTTCATCTGTGTAAGTTTATTGTTAGATATTTACATCTTCGTAAACAACTTATGTTTTTCAACTAAGATTTGAGGTTTGTGAAGAAAAGTACGTACTGATTGCACGAGATTTGATCGAGACTTCGAGTTATTTCAATGGGTTGCTCTATTCAGATTCTGCTTCTTTTGGTTATGGCTTTAGGTATTGTAAAACCAATACATGCACGCCATTTTACATTAACAGTGGATGCTTAATATCTAATATATAATTGTTTTTAATGGTGCAGTGGTATGCCATACATCTGATTTGGTTTTGGGACAGAAAGATGTTGGTGGCGATCAATCGCAACCATCATCAACTGGTGTTGCTAGAGTCAATTCTACGCACCCAGGTAAAACTTCCCAACGTATGACTTCAAAAGAAACTGATTATACTTAAAATGATTATTTCGTAAACTTTGAAAATCTTGTAAAATATTTACTTTACTCTCTTGAAGTGCGTCATGGTCAAGGTCACCTGCAATGGAGAGGCATGAGATGCCCAACAAATACCTTAGAAGTATTCCAAAGCCGCGTGGATCCGTTACCAGGTGGATGGCCGCAACATTTCGTACAAATATGCAACATTTGTGCAACGAATTGTACCGCATATGATATCCATTTAAGCTGTGGATGGTTTGCTTCGGCGAAATTGATAAATCCGCGTGACTTTAGAAGGCTGCGTTTTAATGATTGTCTGGTTAAAGATGGAAAAGAGCTTGAAGCAGGGATTTGCCTCTCGTTCACATATGCTGAAACATATCCATACCCACTGGCAGTTTCATCGATTAAATGTAAATAAACTCGTTGATTTTCCCATTTGAGAATAATGTTACTCCAGCGTACCACAAGAAGAAGAGCTAAACTACCGTATATTGCTGAAGAAATGCTCGCTTTGTAGTTTTTCTTCTCATTGTTATGCTGTAATCTAATCTAATTGGGTGAACCCCTTTATTTTGCACAAAATTGGTTAAAAAGACCAAAATCAATAATTCCTAGGTGAAAAAGACATTTAAATTTTGATACTGTTTAAATTGACAAAAATATAAAAATTGCCAGGATGTGACTCATACCCATTTTCAAATTTTTTTTTGCTTATTTTTAATTTACATCGGGATGCATCCAATTTCATCCTTGTTATTTTTTAAGTTTAAGCCAGGATGAATCCAGTTTCATCCTTGCTATTTTTTTTTGTCCATTTCCCCATAATAATATTTACTCTTCCATTTGAATCATGTTTTAAATTTTTTTGGACAAATCACCCATTTTCCGTTTATTTTGAGCTACAGTTACTTTGTTGGCTTGCAATCACTAACTTCATGATCTGCCTTACGGTTCCCATATAATAACCGTAAGTAGCTTAACTGCAATAGGCAGTTACTGCCCTTCTTGTCTTCTTTCAAATATTCCCAGCAGTTAGGAAAAAAAAGGAAAAAAAAGGAGAGATAGAAGTGATCTATCAAAAAAAAACAGAGAAAAATTGTATGGTAATCTTACGAGTGAAACAGTAAACTCAAGTAAGAAGGATGGGTTTATTTTTCCCTGAACATGGGGTTTTGTTTACCATCTAAGTAATACAATTGTTGTTGTTATCTCTGAATTTGTATTGGCTTGCATTATCTTTGTGTTTGTATTGCAACTCAAATGTTTGTTTAGTTTTCCGCAAAGAGAAAGAAAAAAAAAGGTCAGAAGAGTTGATCAAGTTTTTGGTATCAGCGCAGTGTTTCGATTCTAGGTGTATGCAAGGGTTGCGGTCTAAAGGAAAAGATTTAGTACCAATTGATCTCAACATTGGAAAGAAGAAAAGAACAATGACAAACTCAGAAGAAGAACCTACCCCATCATCTTCATCAATCGAAAAGCTTGCAGAAGACATGCAAGAGATGAGGAAGAACATGAAGATGATGATGGAAATGATGAAAGGAATGGTTCCACCATCAAAGGATCAAGAGAACCAACAAGAAATTAGTGAAGAGGAAGGATCTAACTGTCACTCTAATGCAAGAGTTGATGTTGAAACACCTTTCAAACTACAAGCAAATTTTCAAATTTCTTCATATGATGGAGAGTTGGATCCAGAAAAATTGGATGGGTGGTTAAAGACCATGGAAGTTTACTTCAGTACAAAGGCTTACACTGAATTTCAGAAGGTTAGTTTTGCAAGATTAAAACTTGGTGGTCATGCTCTAACATGGTGGGAAGCACACACTTCGGGGCTGGCATCAAACAATGAACCTCCTGTAAGTTCTTGGTCTCAATTTTCTGCTGCACTACGTAACCAGTTTTACCCTATTGGACATAGAGAAAGGCTTAAAGAACGATGGCAATTCCTACGTCAAACTAAAGGGCTGACGGTACAAGAATACACCACTGAGTTTCGGAAGCAGGCAGTAGCATTGGGTGTGAACCTACGGAATCCAGAAGTGCTGGACAAGTACAAAGCAGGTTTGTTTTTTCATTTGCGAACAGAACTAGCACTTTTTGGAGTTACTGACATTGATGATGCATGTAAGAAGGCTATGTACATAGAGATGAAGAGTCGTCCACTTGGAAACAAGACTGAATTTTCTTCGGAAGGATCCAACAAAGAAAATGGGTTTCGAAAAGGCGAAACAAAGAAAACTCATGTTGTGGCCAACAAGGGGAAGATGTATTGTGACTACTGTGAAACAGATAAACATTCCAAGGAAAAATGTTGGAATTTGCATCCTGAATTACAACCGTCATGGTGGCAGAAAAAGGGTAAAAAAGTTGCTAATGTATGCATTGAAGGCGAAGATGCATGCTCTGAAGACGAAGTGATTGAGGGTTCGTCACAGCCAAATGAGAAATTGGCATGTATGGCAGGTAAGATTAGTACCGTTGCTGAAGAAATCAAAGAAGAAATGTTTTGGGTATATGCTCAGATTGGGATGACTCCTGTTATTACTTTGTTCGATAGTGGTTCGCAACGGAATTTGGTTTCTGAACAGTTGGTGAAGGAATTGGGCTTAAGCACATCTCCACATCCTACACCATATCCATTGAGGTGGCTACAGAAAGATGTACAGGTACAAGTCAAGATGCAGTGCAAGTTCAAGTTCGCCATTAACGAGAAGTTCAAAGATGAAATTACCTGTGATGTGGTACCGTTGGATTCATGTCAAGTTGTTTTCGGCAGCCCATATTTGTATGATAGAGATGGTGTTTTCTATAGAAGAGAGAACGCATGGAGATTGGTGAAAGATGGCAAAGGCTTTCGCATTTTAGCTTCGAAGGAGAAGAAGAAGTTAGGACTCATGGCAGTTCAACAAACAAAACATCTGGTGAATGCTAGCTGGAAGTATGCGTTTCTTATGATTCTCCCATCAGTTGAATGTGGTTTTCAAGTAAGAAAACACGCAACTTCTTCATCTGTTTCAGAGGTTACTCAATCTCAACCAGTACAACAGAAGTTGATAGCAAATCATGTGGAAAATTCAAAGTTTTCTCAACAATTCCAGAATTCTGGGACTTTGTGTTCGTCCCTGCCTTTAGGAACGTATCAACCTGAGAAGTCAGTGATTAGTAGTTCCGGGGAAGTCAGCAGTCGAGGATTTGAGTTAGAGATAGTGAAGAAAAGAGAAATTAGAGACAGGAGTCGGAAAAAGAGTAGATGGGTATGGATATTTAGTGCGATTCTGATTCTCATTGTTTTACAGGCTACAACAATGACATTTTTCGGTGATTCACATGAGATCTCAGCTTCCAGTCATCTACATCAACATGAGCAAGCTTGTAATAATACAGACTCACAGAAATATACTGGCATTGTTAAGAACTATACGTCTCATTCGCCGTTTTCAACTGGAGTTCTTGTTACAGAAGCTCTGCTTAAAGGAAGACCTTGTGAAGATGGTAGCAGGAGCAGCAATGAGTGCATAGCTGACAGTGCATTCCCTTAAGCTTTTGAGGGACCAAAAGCCTTCATAGGGGAAGGTTTGATCTGCCTTACGGTTCCCATATAATAACCGTAAGTAGCTTAACTGCAATAGGCAGTTACTGCCCTTCTTGTCTTCTTTCAAATATTCCCAGCAGTTAGGAAAAAAAAGAAAAAAAAAAGGAGAGATAGAAGTGATCTATCAAAAAACAGAGAAAAAATTGTATGGTAATCTTACGAGTGAAACAGTAAACTCAAGTAAGAAGGATGGGTTTATTTTTCCCTGAAATGGGGTTTTGTTTACCATCTAAGTAATACAATTGTTGTTGTTATCTCTGAATTTGTATTGGCTTGCATTATCTTTGTGTTTGTATTGCAACTCAAATGTTTGTTTAGTTTTCCGCAAAGAGAAAGAAAAAAAAAAAGGTCAGAAGAGATGATCACTTCACACAAGGAAAAGCCCACGCGCAAAAGTGTTAGGCGCATTTTAGACTTACTCTAGAGTGACAGTGTTGAGTGCTGATAGGAATTGTATGTTGGTCATGGTGGCAGCACCAAGTTTCCTTAAAAATTACCATGACAACTAAGATTTCAATCAACCAAAATGTAGACAAAATTACCGGTAAAATTAGTACTGCAATACTACTCCTTACTCTATTCTCCGGCAGTAATCTTGACTTAATTTTTTTTTTCAGTTTTAACTTGTTTTTGTTCATTTTGAAATTCTATGATAAGGATTGTTAAGATTACCGTGAATGATATTCATATTACTGAAACTAGTGCCTCAAAAAATCATCTAGGGTTTAAACCTTTGATTTTGCTATGAAGAAGAACAAAAGAACGGAGGTTGCATCTTCTAAACTAGTTGCCCGTGATTCTAAGGTAAGTACAGTCCAGCCCTCTTTGTCTGAACCTTTTTGTGGTTTGAATAGATCTGTGAGCTCCAAAACCAAAGCTACGGGTCTCTTTCCTGTTGGTTCTTTGAATTCGAAAGTCAAAGGTATGCCGAAATCCTTCGGTGATCCCAATCAAATTTCAGCAGTAGACCTCGCAGAGCTTGGCACCATGATGGGGATGGGTTTTCCTTCTTCAAGGGAGCATCGTCAAGATATGTTTAAGGGTCTTGAGGATAATCATAAAGATCTTAAAGTAGTGGATGCCTAACGTGATTGCAAGTTGGTTTGTAGTTGTTTAAGGGTCTCTCAAGTTGTTTTTTTCTAGTTGTTGCTTTTGAGCAACCTAGTACTTTTCTTTATTTTAGATTTATCTTTGTTTTCTTTCTTCTTCTTAAGGAATATTTTCCTTCGTAAGTTGTATTCGCCTTGCACACGGCTTGTGTGTTTTCTTCAATTTTAACGTTTGCCGATCAAAAAAAAAAGAACAAAAGAACGGAAAGAGAATATGTTTCTGTAGAATCTAAACTCTTGGTAACTGCTCAGAAATCCACGGCTCACTTGATATATTTTATTTCCTTTAATTACTATGACGTGTCAACGATAAATGATTCCTCTCTCCAGCAAAGCATTGTCACATCAGCATAGCGGTCAAGCCGCTGTTACTTGGCTGTTCAAGTAGCACGATTGCTACTTGGTGCGGTGGTACATTTGATTTACCAAAAAATATCATTAAAAGAGAGAGAGAGAGAGAAACTCCAAATCCGTTTAAACTTTGGTGACAGAAGAAAGAAAAAAAAACTATGAATTCACACCATCTACACTCTACAGCGGTGTTTGAGCATTACAAAATTGACAAGACTCTTGAGTCTTGCCCATCGTTGAAGTCCTAGACTACTAGGCCTAGCTAGTGCTGGTTAGTCCTCCTCTTTTTAGGAGTATTTAATCGAAAATGCTATATGTCCACCAGCCCCTTCCCCCACTCCTTTCCACCGCTTATGTGTCGTGTGGTATTGGTGCAATTCAATTATAATGGGACCCCGCTTCTCCATGGGGATCAAAATGGATGCAATCTATGGCTCGGATGAAGCCACCTAGTGGTGGAAGAGAATGGTGGAAAGGGTTGGGGGATATGTAGCAAGGTCGGTATTTAATAGTGCACCTACTGAGCTACTTGTTGCAGTTTCTTGCATTTCCCATAAAAAGTTAATTACAAGAGAGAGAGCGCTTTTACTTTCCTGCATCTCTTTGTAAAACTAGCGAAGCTGCTACACTCCCCCGTCCCCTTCCCCCACTCTCTTCCACCATTAGGTGGCACTATCCTTCCACCATTAGGTGGCACTATCCTCAACTTTGATCCCCATGAAAGAGCAGGGGGTCCCATTATTATTGGCTTTGGCCAATACATGCATGCCACATAGGTGGGGAAGAAAGTGGTGGAAGGGAGTGGGGGTCATCTAGCATTTTCGGTAAAACTAGTCCCACCTCTTCCTGTAGACTCTTCTAGGTAAGAAAGTTAATTTTGATTCTGGTTTGCTCAACTTGCCATGCATATATTGAGTAAGAAAAACAGGAAGCATCCTGCATCCTGGTTATACAGTGAAGACGTGAAGTTGATGTTTTGCCGACATTCTCCACACCTTGGTAATGTAAATTTAAAAATGGTTGTATACTGGAAGAGGTTGGCGGACATTAGTCTTCTTGGACAGTGCCGGCTGTGCAAGTACAGTCAACAACCTGTTCATAATAAAGTGGTCTAATCTGAAATTAATTCATAGGGACATGTAAATTTGTGGAGTTGGTAGTTGGTTTATCCTGAACTGTCTGCCAAAACTAAAGGATAGTGTCATGTTTAATACTAGTGAGGTGGCAAATGATGATACCAAATATGTAGGTATAAGCATAAGGATAACTGGATAACCATGTTCCTGCTAAAAATAGAGGTGACACCACCTCTATAAAAATTGATTGTTCACATTCTGAATGCAGCTTCAAAATCACACTCTAAAAGCATAGGCTTATTATAGGAGTAAAACATGGATTATGTTCCTAAAGATACCAGATTCATGTTTACAATTCTTTCACCAAAGACTATGTAAAATCTTTTCCAGGTTGCATATCAAAATAACCCAGAAAAATGAAACTACTGAACCTGCACATACCTTTGGTTCTTTTCTCGCCTGAAATCTAAATTGCCTCCATCAACTGCCTTGGTGACCTCAACATTAACCCCTTCCAAGTGCAGATGCCTCACTTTGTGCTTCATTACTCGTTCAATTGCACCCCTTAACAAGCTTTGGCTGTCTGCATGTTCATTATCAACAACTACATTTGCATTTTGCTCCATGGCACTACGCCACAATACTCAGCTTAACCAATCCCAATCCGGCAGATTTTGAACTCTTAGAGTAATATCCCAGTATTATCAATCATCGTTAATCGGGGGTTTTTGGAACTTCCAATCAGTTGAACTGCCAAGGGACTGCAGCAACAGAAAGCCATTAAATAGTAGGAATTACTGAATCTAGTGATTTTGGGTTTCAATCCAATTGGAACTAGGGATTCGATTAGGTTTTTATTCAAATCGGAATTGGGGGATTTCTAGAACAGACTGGAAAACAATAAAATCAGATAAGAAATAGAGATAATACTATGAAGTTAAATTCATTTGGATCAATCAAATCAGAACACAGACAGTTCCAACATCCCAAAATCAAAAGACAGACAGATATAAACTCATCCATAAACCTAAAACACATTTACACAGATTCTCCTCTGTTTAAGACTGTTTAAGCACGTTCACCTCTGATTCTCCTGGCAAGTTGAATATCTTTGGGCATAATAGTAACCCTCTTAGCATGAATCGCACAGAGATTAGTATCTTCAAACAAACCAACAAGATAAGCTTCAGCTGCTTCTTGTAGAGCTGCAACTGCTGAACTCTGAAACCTTAAATCAGTCTTGAAATCTTGAGCGATCTCACGAACTAATCTTTGAAATGGGAGTTTACGGATCAGAAGTTCGGTACTCTTTTGGTATTTCCTGATTTCACGAAGAGCAACAGTTCCCGGCCTGAATCTGTGTGGTTTCTTCACTCCTCCGGTTGCTGGTGCTGATTTACGAGCGGCTTTTGTTGCTAACTGCTTCCTTGGAGCTTTTCCTCCGGTGGATTTCCGAGCAGTTTGCTTAGGCCTCTTCCTATGCACATGCCAAAACATGGTATTTGGCATATATGCACCCACTATGGGTATGCCAAACTGCCAAACTCATATGCCAATATGTTATTTCAAGATATATAGGCATACGCGATGAGTTTCCAAATGATAGAGTCTCACGTTGGTCAAAGAATCGCTTCGATGGTCATTCAATCGACAATGACTCTATCGCCGATACTATGATAATCGCTCATCGATCTTCATCTAACGCTACAATTTCCCCCTCCTCTATAAATACCCGATTTCAAACTCATATCAACTCACACCAAAAATTCTAAATCTCTCTAGAATTTCTTAATTTCTCAATCTTTTTCAAATCTAAAACTATCACAACTCCTCTACAATATATTTTCTTGTAAAATGGATTCACAAGCAAAAACTCAAGGCAAAGGTAAGAAGAATCGAGTCCAGGTGCAAAATACACCATGATAGAAGATGAATGTATTTGTCGTAATTATGTTTTTTTTACCCAAGATTGTATCTGGTGCACACCAACATGGTAACACCATGTGGGATAATATATTTCAAAAATATGAAGAACAAACCATGAACATCAATGGTCGTGATGCAAAAGGATTGTCGTAACACTTCATTGTAATCAACCTGAAGTAGTCGCTTATGTTGCATTGATAATGCAAGCCAAGAGAAAAGGAAAGGACGAAAGGTCGATCGATGTTGATTTTGAAAGAGAGGTTCAGACAGATTGGCAACGAAAACATGGTAAACGGATTTGCTTTCGAAAGTTGTTATCATATTTTGAAGGGTTTGAACAAATATAATCCCGATTACTTAACAAATAATCAAATAGTACCTGAAAATTCACCATATAATTCTTCTCCCTCAACACCAAATTCTTCACCATTTTCACAAGGTCCATCAAATTCTTCACCAGATACCCCTACAAGCTCAAATTCCAACGTAGTTTTCAATAATTATATTGATGGTAATACTAAGGAAAACTTCCAGGGAGGAATAAGGCAAAATCAAGCTAGAAAATTAGCTCAAGAAGGAGGGAGTTCCGTAGGGATTTAACATGGCTGAGTTTATGGATTATCAAAAGACCATCGCGAAGGAAAGATCCATTCAAAGGAAAATTCAAAACCTAGGAGAGTAAGAAAAGTCGTCTTTCTCAAGAAAAATTCTGGTTTGACTATGACAAGCATAACATTCTTCAAGCTAACACCTCAATTATGAACGCCCAACAAAAACATGTATGGCAAATCGAATTTGACAGATTCAAGCACGATTGAAAAGCAAGATTTACTAACAACCGTGATGAAGAAGATGATGATGATGGAACCGATGATGAGTTTGATGAAATAATTCCTCTAAATGATTAATATACTAGTTTATAACTAGTTTAATGTAGCGCTTTTTTAAGTTTTAATGTTCTAGTTTAAGTTTTAATTTGATATGTTGTTATGCATTCCAATTAATATTAGTTTGAAATGAAATGTTGAAGCTTATTAATTAGAAAAATAACAATACATAACATAACTTAAACTGAAGCTAAAACATTAAGAAAAATACATAAAATCATCTTCCATGCTCGCCCAAAGATTCAATCTCGATCATCTCTTAACCGGGTCATACAAATTACGGTTTCCAATGTAGTTAGTCATTTGACCATAATTCCTTGCGGGAGGCCTCTTTCGTGTCGAATCTCCGCCTCAAATCTTCATCATCATAGTTAATCCAATCCGAATCACGTCTGGTTTCCTGAATTACCATGTTATGAAGAATTATGCAAGTGAGCATAGTCTTGTGCATTTCACGAGGACTCAACCCACGATATGGGCCACAAATGATAGCGAACTTCCTCTTCAAAATTCCAAAAGCGCGTTCCACATCCTTCCTCGGTGCCATTTGGGCATCGTTAAAATATCGGTATGAATGGCCCAATGCACCAGCAGAGGTCTGACGGTAGCATTGAACCAAGGTGGACCATTTTGGGTAGATACCATCCGCAAGATAATAGCCATGAGTGTACTGATGGCCGTTGATCATGAAACGGACAGATGGAGAAATTCCATACTTCAAATCTTCAAACAGAGGCGACTTGTGCAAAACATTAATATCATTTTGTGAACCCTAAGACCAAAAAGCGTGCCATATCCAACAATCGTAAGAAGCAAAGCAGCTTTCTAAGATAACTGTTGGTTTTGGATAATGACCTTTATATTGACCAGCCCAATAAACAGGGCATCCATGCCATACCCAATGCATACAATCGAGACTACCTAGCATTCCTGGGAATCCCCTTTCCTCATTCTCCCTTAATATTTGTCTAACATCTTCGTCGGTTGGTTTTCGTAAATATGTTGGACCAAAATGATTAATCATTACTTCACAGAACAATGAAAGGTAAGTGTAAGAAGTTGTTTTACCCATACGAAGGTACTCATCATTCGCATCCGCTGGAGTGCCATAACCTAGAATCCTTAAAGCCGAAGTAACTTTTTGTTCGGGACTATGACCTCTAATATTCAAAGTGCATCAAACTGATAATTGAATTGAGGTTCCACTCGACAAAGTTCTTCAATAATCTTTTCACTCGAATGACGAGGCATGCGGAATCGACCTTGAAAATCTCGATCAGAGTACACACAATTGGGAAGAAAATAATCGTGCATGAGCTTCTGATGGTAAAATTCCCTCCCTCGATACGTATATCTTCTTGATAATACTTCTTTGGGCTCTGGAACTCTTGGTATTTGACCCGTATGTACAAGCATCATAGTTTCGATTAGATTCTCATCTTCAGCTTCCTCTTCGTCAATTTCTTGCAACCTCATACGATAACTTTCTTCTTTGTAACAATTGAACATATTCATAATAATATCCCTTTCTTCATTGGATCTCGACATTGTGAAGCTTAAAATTGAGAATAAAGGAGTAATATCTTTAGAAGCAGGTGTGAGTTTTCTCGTTGAGGTAAAATGACGTATATATATAGGAACCATAGGAACTAGCATTGCTAGAATAACTACTTGGCGATAATCATTGTACCGCCAAAGTTATTGTTTTTATCGAAGCGTATTGTCAATATCGCCGACGATAAAGACTTTATCGCCGGCGATATTGACAATATCGCTCGCTAGGGATTCGATCGCTCAGAGGTTTCCCCATAGTGGCGCAAATGGTTTGGCATGCCACCTGGCATGCCAAACACCATTTTTTTTGGCATGTGCATAGGAAGAGGCCTTAGTACGAGCCATTTTTGCTAAAGATGGAAATTACAGAGATCTCTGATTACGTTTGGAGGATTTGATTTGTGAGGACTCGTGATTTTGGGAATGGGATTTATAGAGGAGGAGTGGGCGATATTGTGGAAATTTTATCAACGGTTGATAATCAATTAAAAGGCATTCGGATTATGGTATTAATTCTTTGCTGTTTTATTGGTTCAAAAGGAGTCATGCGGATGAGGAAAATCTGAGTCTTTTTTTGTTCTTATCAACGGTTGATATTGATTTAGAAGGCGCATACGGATTTGAGAGAGACATTTTTTTAACACTGAAACCTGAAATTGGCCGGGAACATAATGCTTTTATGTGGCTGCGTTTTTCTCAAGGCTGCAAACGGGGTATCATTTTGCTTGTAGGTATATCAACCCAAAGAAAAATATTTTTTTGTCCTATATACGTATTGGTACATCCCCAAAGTAAAACGTTACCCCATTTGCAGTCTTGGTTTTTTTCTTCTAAGAAATATGGATATCACTGATTAAAAGGATTTCAAGATATCAGGTTGATCAATTTTCCATGAACCAGTTACAACATATGGATATCAGTGTTAGAGTTATAATTTGTATTAATATAATAGAGTTATAATCTGTACTAATATAATCGAATTTTTAAAGAAGGATAAGATGCAGTGACGAATTTAGTAGGGTGCTCTGAGTCACTAACTCCCACCAAATTTGCGATAGAATTTTTTTTTTTTTTTTAAAGCATGTATTTTATTAATTTAAACCGAGATTACACGTGGGAATGTTATGCCCATAAAGTCTGATATTACAATAGAACTTATAGGTGAGGGAATCACATCATCCCACGCTGTTGTTGCGAGCTTTCCCATAGAGCAATCATCTGCCACTCGATTTGCCAGACCGTCTTCTGCTTGATTGCCTTCTCTGTAAACGTGCCTAATAGTATATTGCTGAATTTGGGTAAACCTATACTTAATTTGTGCAATCTGGTTAGAAGTATACCGTGGAGTGTCGGCGTCCTAGGTTAGAAATCTCGTTAAGTTCTTCGAGTATGTTTCAACTTTTAATTTTTGGCCATCCCCGTTCCGTTGCTATTCTTGAAGCGATGAGCATGGCCCAGATTTCCGCTGCAAGTGTGGTGATACCTAGTGGAGAGAATATTGATGGTATGCATCCATATGTATCTTATTATATCTTAATCCCATCAATAACAGTTAATTAGGTTAAGCTTATTTAAAATCAAAAAATTTAATTAAAACTCTTATTTACCCAAATTAAAATTAACTGATCCCCTCTAATCTAAAAATAAAATCAAATGTAGCTGATTCCTCGAAAGGCTGCAGCAATGTTTTCAAGTTTAAGGTTTAGTTTATCGAAAAAAAAAAAAAAAAAAGGAGAGGAACAAGAGATCATGACATATAGATATTAGTTTATGTCTTCATGGTTTAAGTAAATTGTTATCAACATACTAATCATGCTTGAGAAAACATTAAAAAAAAATATCAAGATCACTAATCCTATGATCTACTTAAATTATTAAAATTTATGTTGTTTTTTTCATTTTATTTTTGTTTGGAAAAAATTATTAAATTTTTTAGTGTAATTTTAATTTTAACAATGATTTTCGGTTTATGTCTTGGTTAGGGTTGCACATGGGTCGGTCGTTTCGGGTTTCACCTAAAGTCATCGACCGACCCGATAATCCTCGGTTTTAAATTTTCAAACCAATCCCGTACAACCGATCTTCAATTAGGGTTTTAGTCACCTTGCATTGGGTCGGTTGGAATTTGGTTAAAATGAATGCGCGGTTGGGGATACTAAAACTAATTGGAGGATATAGGAAAAGAGAAAACATGATTTAAATAGTAAATCAAGGTCACCCCCTATCCGGGTAATTTATATAATTCCTAATATACCCTTCATTAATCATGTTTAGTGGTTAAATATAATTAGTTATGTTAATAGATTAGTTTGATAATCATTAGAACAAATCATTATTATTGAATTTGTTAGTGCAACAACATTAAATCAAGATATTTATGATCATGAAGGGTCTGTTTGGTAGCTTAAATATGAAAAACGTTGTCCAGGTTAGGGTATTACGTGGTTTATCATGGTAATGGTTATTTTAAATGGTGTTTGTTTTCCATATTTAAGTGGTTATCAGGTTAGGGTATTACGTGGTTTATCATGTCCAGATTATCATATTTTAAATGGTGTTTGTTATCCAAAACTATCATGGTAATGGTTATTTTAAATGGTGTTTGTTTTCCATAGTGGGTTAATGTATTATATTGTTTGTCAAGAGACTTGTATACAAGTTAAATTAATTAATTAAGAAATAAATAAAAAACAAAAACCATACAAATTTATGGTTTTGCGCATAAGAAAAATTTAAATAAAAAAATTACTTATAAAAATAACTCTCAGACCCAGGAAAGGATTAAGGTATTTATTAAGATTATCATATACGACTTGCCACATACACACCATGTTGTCATGTACTTAGTCTTCCTATTCTTTTGTTACAACAAACTGTAATTTACTTATTCTACAGATTACTAGGACTAATCTAACTATTCTTCAGCTGCACCTATTCTTCTGCAGTTCCGTTATGTTTTCTCATCTATGTACGTATGTAATACTATAAATACATCTCAATGAATACATCTCTACACAGTTGTGAGAGATAGAAAACTTCAAAATCCATATTGCAACATGGTAATCTAGAGCTAGGTTAGTTTTTTTTTTCCTTTTACACTTTCTTTCGTTTCTCTACAACTGTATCATCATGCCTGGAGAAGATGACACCCAAATCCCTCCTTCTACCAGTGAATCAATACCAACATCTAATAGAGATTAAGGTCTTCCTCAATCGAGTCCATATTATGTGCATCCGGCCGACAACCCAACAACTGTCATCTTCACTCCTCTCCTCATCGATGATAACTACTGAATCTGGGAGAGAGGCATCAGAAAAGCCCTAAGTGCTAAAGCTAAACTAGGATACATAGATGGATCCATTCCAAAACCCACAGACCCAACTGATCTCATTCATTGGACTCGGGCAGATGATTTGGTTGGTAGCTGGGTTGAAAACTTTGTTGATCCAGATTAAACAGATTAAACAGATTTTAGAAAAGATTTTGTTGAAAACTTTGTTGACCCAACCGATCTCATTCATAGGCAGATTAAACAGATTTTAGAAAAGATCGTAAACCCTACCCGAAAGGATTGGTCTTTACGCTTAGTAGAAGCTTTGTGGGCTTACCGAACCGCTTTTAAGACTCCACTTGGGATGTCTCCGTATAGACTTGTCTTTGGTAAAGCCTGCCACTTGCCTGTAGAATTAGAACAACGAGCTTATTGGTCCATTAAACGGCTAAACTTTGACCTACCAACTGCTGGTGATAACCGTAGACTGCAACTCAATGAGTTAGAAGAAATTCTTAATGATTCTTACCAAAGTGCGAAAATTTACAAGGAGAAAACAAAAATATTTCATGATAGATCAATTATTCGAAAGACATTTGAACCAGGTCAAAAAGTTCTCCTTTACAATTCTCGTTTACATTTTTTCCCTGGTAAATTGAGGTCTCTGGGACCGGACCATATTTTGTCAAAATTGTTTTTCCTCATGGTGCAGCTTGAAGTTGAAAATCCGAAGAACGGAGAAACTTTCAAGGTTAACGGTCAACGGTTGAAACCATTCTTGGAGTTACCCAATCATGCAATAGAAGAATCTGAGCCGAGAGATCCTGTCTACCAGATTAATTTGAACGGTCACAACGTCTCTGTCAAGACACTAAACTTAGCGCTTATTGGGAGGCAACCCATACATGGTGATGTTAAGGTCCCTCTGGAGGACCCTGCTGTTGTACATTAGTTTATTTATTTATTTTTTATTTTCTTTCTTTCTTGCTCCCATAGAAGGATTGCTACGCTTCATCCAGGTACTATCTTTCTGACTTACCTCTTTATTCCTCTTGTTACTTATATTTTTGGTACTGCACTTTATTTTGAAACATTGAGGATAATGTTAGATTTAAGTGTGGGGGTGAGGGAAAAACTTTTAGTTAGTTTTTAATTAAAAATTAAAAATTAAAAAAAGAGCATAGAAATTTGTGCCAATTCAGGATGACACTAACCAGTCTAAGTGAATGGAAACATCTTGGTTGTAGGAGTTAAGGAACCCAATAACAGAGTCTATTCATAGAAAGACAGAGTTCAGGTGTTAGAATGGAATCATCACACTACGTTCTGTTTTTATTTTCTTTGAAAAATTACATGTTTCTTTAAGTGATTTGGTGGGGCCCAACACATCGAATTGTTACCAATGCCGGATGGAATAGAGTGATTGAGTTACTAAATAATAAATAGACCAGACCAAATGGAATAATAATAAATAATAATTAAAAAAAAATGACACTTGGATAGCAATATGTGTGTGTTTTCCCTGTCTCCGTCGCCTAAACAAGCGTGGAACGCAGGATCCATGGGAACTATCATGTAATATGCTGACAAGAAGCATGCGCTTGGATCCTAAAGATCAAATCATGCAGTCCAAAAAAAAATTTATTATGAAAAGTTTATTATGGTGCAATAAAATCGACCGCTGGTTCCCTTGTATATGCCAGTTGTGTTGATCTAGATTTAGGATTATTGACCGCTGGTTCCCTTGTATATGCCAAGCTGGTTCCCTTATATATACCTTGTATTAGTCCAGACCAGTATCTCAATCCATTAGGATTCATAGGTTCATCTCGGCGGAGGCCTTCAGATAGATATGGGAAACACCGTTGACCTTAGACAACATTGTTTTGAACTATCTATCTCTATTCATTTGTGTGATTCCGATTATTGATGTCCATAGTGCGACTATCTGAATAGAACTCTATCACTCATATATATATATATATATATATGAATATGACTCGCATCCGGGTACTTCCTTTTGTAACCAATGAAAGTAGGCCAACCAAGGAGATTCTTTAGTGTCGTTCATGAGTTCTTCACAGATATCAAGGGCTTAGAATAAAGGTTTTGTAGGTACACCTCTGATAAACCTTCCCGAGACTACAACTCGGCCACTAGGGCCACCTAGGGGTTTAAAGGCTTGTTATACGTGCTAAGTGTGACCGTATCCTCGACGAGATGGAGTTGTATGTTTTAAAAATATTTTAGTTTGATTTGCTCGAGGACTAGCAAAGTCTAAGTGTGGGGAAATTTGATAGGTGTCTAAAACACCTTGATATTTATCTATTGTTTATGCTTTCTTTGTTATGTTTTCTTGTAAATTATGTATCTTTTATTTGATTTTGATTTTTAGGTACCTTGGAGCAAAAGAAGAGGAAACGTCGCTCAAAAGGGGCTAAAGTGTCATTTCATGTGCAACCACTGATGGAGGCGAATTATCTCTCATTATTTGCTTTTATTTCTTCATCTCTGAAAGGCATGTCGGCTTTAGTGATGCAAGTTTTGTCTGAAAAACATGGCAACCTTAGTGATGAAATTGAAGAAAAGAAGTGAATATGAGAAGTAAGAGATGGCTGCTCGAGAAACTACTAAAGGCACCCCGAAACGTCCTGTTAAGAGTCGATGAAGGCGCCCCATGAGGAGTTGATAAAGTCACCCAGAGTTTTTCACTATATACAGCCCAAAAGTCATCTTTGTACCCCATAAATTGCTATTCGCACCCCCAGAAATTGTTAAACGTAGCTCAAATGCTAAAGGGACACCGCTGTTGGATAAGGGGAAGGTCATCTTCTCCATTTGAATTTCGAATTTTGGCGGGAAACTGAAGAACAGAATTAGGGTTTATGTTTTAGACATGTGTGTGGTGAGACTAAAGCACTGAGAATCATTGGGTTTGTTCTTAAGGTCCAAACAGGGATAGTAATGGTCTTTGTTTTGACCAGAATTGGCTAGATAATCGGCAAGCGAGAATCGAGTTCACGGATAATGGCGGGAAAATAAACCGGTTGCGAGGTGCAAATTTAGGGTTCGATTTTTCAAATGAGTTAGAGGAGATTCGATCGCTTGATTTTATTGAATTAGACCCTTTGGAGCTAAACAGGACTGGTATGTCCATCAGAACCGGTTAACTTGGGCTAGAACGTCAAATTAGAGCAAACAGGGGAAGAAACATCCACGGGTCTCTGTTGTTTTGAGTTTGGGAAGTTTGGGAGATTTTCAAGGATTTGATACAGGATAATGTTCTTACCATATACAAGATGTTTAATGACGTGTTCTGGGATCTTTAAAAGGGATTAAATCTCGACAAGAAGGTGAGAATATTATCGGTTTTTCTTACCGGGAAGTTTTGGGTTGAAAACAAAGGAAGGTACGTGCAGTTTGGGAATATTTTCAATTACACAGTACACGTATGATCCTACAACTGTATTCTATTGGTTAGAAAATATTTTGACAACACAGAGAATCCATGTTGAAGAAGAGAAAGTCCGAGACTTTCTGGGAAAGAAAAATACAGATTTTTACGTCCCTGTAGTGTATATAAAGTCTTGGGGGAGTCTCAATAAGAGATACAGAGACTTTGGGGAAGAAAGTAGAGGCTTAGAATCATAAAAAAAAAGAGTTTCTCAGAAAGTTCACCTGCTGCTGCAACTTGAAGAACACGAAGAACAATACCTGTCAAAAACGGTCGCAGATAGCAGTCTTAGATACAACGGCAGAGAATCCTCTATCGTTATTCAAACAGTAGAAAAACAAAGGACCCTCAGACACGGTCGTTTATTAACTAAGGTGCTCAATTCAGTGCTAAACTCCTTTAGCGACTGGAAATCATTGTAAGCATTTTTATTATTATTTTTAATACAATGATTAATGAAATTTTCTCCAATCTTCGATCTATGAGTAGCTAAATTTCTTTTCTAGGGTTTTGGAGGAAACTATTTTTAATGGGTAATATTTAGTATTTAAATTCTTTGACATATTTTACTCCATATTTGTGCTTTCAATCGTCTTAAAATTTTCTTTTCTTTGTATGCTTCGTAAAAACTGTTTTGGGTAGTTTGAGCTGCCGATATTTTATAAGCGAAGGAAAATTAGGCCTTAGAATAGTGACGAGAGTCGTAAAAAAAAAAGAACTTATAACTTTATATATTCCAAAGCATGAGATTGAGTTCGAATTGTTTTGAGTAAAATAGGAGTATTATGTCAAAGTTTTAATTATTGAGTTTACATTCATTAGAAGTAGTGGAATCCAAAACCCTAGACTCATCTATCCTTGGTAACAAAAATCAATTTTAATTAGTTTGTCTTAGTATTTTCTTTTAATAATAAAAAACCAAATCTTTAAAAAGAGTTCAAGCAACGAATCTTTCTCACCACTTGTAAAAACTACATTAATAGGAAAGATGTGTTGAGGAAGCATGCCTAGCAACACAGTAGTGAGTGTTGAGGAATTTACACGTCTCAACACTAAGAGGAAAGGTGTGTTGTGGCAGCATGCCTGGCAACACAGTAGTGAGTGTTGAGGAATTTACACGTCTCAACACTAAGAGGAAGGATGTGTTGAGGAATCAAGCCTAGCAATACAGTAGTGAGTGTTGAGGAATTCACACGTCTCAACACTAAGAGGAAAAATGTGTTGAGGCAGTATGCCTGAAAACACAATAGTGATGTTGAGGAATTTGCACGTCTCAACACCAAGAGGAGAGTGTGTGGAGGCAGCATGCCTGGCAACACAGTAGCGAGTGTTGAGGAATTTACACATCTCAATACGAAAAGGAAAGGTGTGTTGAGGCAGCATGCCTGGCAACACAGTAGTGAGTGTTGAGGAATTTACACGTCTCAACACTAAGAGTAAGGATGTGTTGAGGAAGCATGCCTAGCAACACAGTAGTGAGTGTTGAGGAATTTACACGTCTCAACACTAAGAGGAATGATGTGTTGAGGAAGCATGCCTAGCAACACAATAGTGAGTGTTGAGGAATTTACACGTCTCAACACTAAGAGGAAAAATATGTTGAGGCAGTATGCCTGATAACACAATAATGGTGTTGAGGAATTTGCACGTCTCAACACCAAGAGGAGAGTGTGTTGAGGCAGCATGCTTGGCAACACAGTAGCGAGTGTTGAGGAATTTACACATCTCAACACGAAGAGGAAAGGTGTGTTGAGGAAGCATGCCTAGCAACACAGTAGTGAGTGTTGAGGAATTTACACGTCTCAACACTAAGAGGAAGGATATGTTGAGGAAGCATGCTTAGCAACACAGTAGTGAGTGTTAAGGGATTTACACGTCTCAACACTAAGAGGAAAGGATGTTTTGAGGAAGCATGCCTAGCAACACAGTAATGAATGTTGAGGAATTTACACGTCTCAACACTAAAAGAAAAGGATATGTTGAGGAAGCATGCCTAGCAACACAATAGTGAGTGTTGAGGAATTTACACGTCTCAACACTAAGAGATTTAAAACTTATTTGATATGCCTAATAGATATAAAATATTAGTTTAAGGATAGTTACTTAGCTCTGTCTTCGCTAGGCATGTCCTTCACGCATGACTGGGCTTTAGGTGTATCAGGATCTCCCGTGAGTAAGCAGCGTGACAAAAATCCCCATGTGTAATTCACTACACCAAATTCTGGGATTAGAAACAGAACTGAGCCGTTACTAAAACGGGTTGTAACGGCTCTTGCCTGTTGCAAAAGTGGGTGTTACATTTTTTTGTAATCTGTAATGGAGCCGTTACGAATTTCTTTGTACTTGCCTTAGTAACACTGTGAGCCGTTGTACGAATTGACACGTGGTAACAGCTCAGGTAGAGTTACGAATTTTTTGTAACAAGGGTGACGTAACATGCCACAAATTAATTACTACGTGGCACATTAGTAACGTGCTCGAGCCTTTACTACGTGGTAAGTTGAAATACTCAAGTCACATGAATTTTTTTGTAACAGCAAAAAAATTACTGCTAGTCAACATTGACCTGGTCAAAATCAGTCAATACGACCAATTTTGACCTGGTCAATATTAACAGGCAGTTCATTTTGGCCGGAAATACGCCGGAATTCCAATAGTCTGCCTACCCTTTTCATTCCATCACATTCATTCAAATCATATAATTTTTCAATCAAAGAAGGACATTCAATTCATACAACTTTCAATCAAAGAAGAACATAAATTCTTCTAAGTACCAAAATTCTTGTAAGTAACAAATTCTAAGTTAAAAAACTTGCTGAGTTCATAGAAACTTCCTACATTGTAACTTACAAAACTTACAATATTGAAAAGCAACAATTAGATGCCAATCAGTTCAACTCTATAAGAATGTATGGATTTGAAAATGAAGCTACATAGATACCTCATCTAAGGTCAAGTGACTGAGCTTTTCATTGGCAATCTCTTCACATCAAACAGTTGCAACCATTACCTGAACAACAAAAAGAAAAATATGTTGAAGAAACTGAAATGAAAAATAAAACAAAAAATTGATTCCCTACAGAACAATTTATAGACCTTATGAGCTGGAAGGTTAAGGTGTTTGTCTAGGATAACTTTACCTGTTGTGCACCAAAACTAAATCCTGAAGCAGTGACTACACACCGTCTCACCTATCACCAGCAAGCCCTTTTGGTTATCATTGCCTGCACAAATAGAAAAGCTTGCCATTCATCACGATAGCCGTAAGGTCATAAAAACATCTTCAGTAAGGGGAGACCTACCTCGATCAACGTCGTTATCCAAAAGATTAAGGCTTACGTCTTGATTTCTCTTTGAGTGTCAGTCTCTGGTGAAAGGACAATGCCATCATATAGCGTTGCAAGGAAACCAAAGTATAAAGCTACAAAAACATAAATAAACGTCGTCATCATTGTAACGAAAGAAATCCGCAAAATAGCATAAGACTAAAATTATCTTCTTCACATCTAAATAGGAATGTGACATGGTTGCTCTTGTTTACCTACATTAATGTTTAATGCATGAAAGAGACCCCGACTAAACTAATTCCATGTAGGGAATATTAACAAAAAAAAATAGTGATTGTCATTTCAATCTTCTTAGGCTCGCCATCTCCGTCATTTCCATTCCTTTGCTCCGTCGAGAATCCACAAGATGATGATGGTCTTGATTACTACACACAATTCAAGGTAGAAAACAAAGTCAGTCACATTAATACGTGCACAAGTTACAAGACATACTTATCTATGGACAAAGAAACGAACATACACTAAATTAATCATCAGTTGACCTTTATATCACATTTCAACCATAGCAAGAGCACATATATATAAAAAAGTAGAATGCAAAGCTTACATTTTTCAAATTCATTTAACCCAGTTATCTTATACTCCATACAATATTTTCAGTCCTTTATCCTCGGGGGTTTCTGAAAGTTCGCTTAGCCTACATGATTAAAGTACCTGAAGGTTAATTTTCATATAACAATTATATTAAAACAAGCACATATTCTGAGCTTCAAATGCTAACCCTTGCCCAGAAAATGTCTCCGGGATCCCCCACACATTGGTTATCAACTAGAAAAATCTAAAACCGGTTCCAACTGCATTATCGTAGATCTGCAACTGAGATAACAACAAGAACACAATAGTGAGTTTTTGAGGGCATTTGTAACAGCTGAAATTTAATAACAACAATATTCTAACAAACTCTGATTGAATATCGATTGTCCAGGAGAGTCATCTAATACGTCCGGCCAACACCGAACTCAGACCACCTAGATGCAACAGGTAAAAACATAAACAAGCTCAATTACGGGCACTGAGGAAAGAAAATTATGCGATTTAAGATATAGATGCCTCAACTTAATCATAGCTAGATAACACTGCGTACCTTACTAAGCTTAAGGGCTTTCTGAACGACATAGAATCTTGAGCGAGTTCAACAAGTTGATTACAATCACAGAAGAGTTGCAAACCGCAACATTGGTATCATTCGATTCGATACATTTTTCTACAACATTACTGCCATACTTATCCTTAGAAATTCGAAATAAGTGTCCCCTAAGGTTATTGCATATAAGGTTGGCAGTATTAGGATGACGCTCTAGTACATGTTGCACCAAAAAATTCCTGCAAAGTACACAAAACAATAACACATCAAATACTTGCCAGATCATAGGACACTAACCAGAATTTTTAAACTGAGATATTATGCTTAGACTTTAGTACCTATATTCGTGTGCAGAACACGGCCTGGTCTATGATGATTGATAGCAGCTGAAATTTGAGAGGATCGTATATAGATTCAATAGCAGCTTTGAGAGAGAAACATCCTTGTTCTGCAGTAGCAAGCTTATCGCAGATTATCACTGCTATTTCGTATAGAGCCCCCAAGTGACGTCGAGAGACAAAAATATTTCGAGTAAGACACAGCCCTGAATCCGAATCATGAATGTCATGGAAATCACAAAAAGGATATAGTTTACTCACCATATTTTACACATGTTTGAAAGTTTTTGAACTAGTTGGCTTTCATTCTGGTTCGACATGATAGAAAATAGGCAAGGCTTCATAAACCGCAACACGTAAACGATCAAAATAGGATTTCCTGTAAGCAGTTTGATCATTAGACTTTCCATCGCACGATACCTGCAAGAATCCAAAACAACAATAAATCAACATAACACTAACAATCATCAAAACAAACCATGTCTATCGATTCTATATCTCTACGGCAGTTGGACAAGAAGTCCTACTTCCACCTGAAACCCTTCTACCAACATATACTTGACCAAAGCCTCCTTTACTTTAACTTTTTCTCAATTTTACCCTAACCTACAACAACAATTCAAAAAATTATAACACAATTCACAGAACATAAAAGTCTTCACAATAATACTTAAATACACAAATAATAAACACAATCACAATTCACAGAACATAACAGACTTATATTAGGTAAAGAAAGTTTACCTTAAATCAAATTCCAAACCTTAACCATCGTTTTCATCTTCAATCACCATCAACTATACTCAGAACCATCGTTTCAAAACATCGATTCACTTGTCAAATCACCAAACCTAGCATTTGATTTCTTCCCATCTATCACTAATTGAACCTTAAATCAATTTCCAAAGCCTAACCTCCTCTTCCTGATTTACCTTATCCTCTCAGAACCCGAGTTAATACAACTCTACAGTCTCCTCCTTATGTTATTCAATTAACCAATTCCTTCTTCGATTTTACACAAACTCAATACTAACTGCAGAAACCCTAAATCTATTTCTTACTGATTCGTCGTTCTTCAATCAATAATAACCCTAACCAAAACCAAATTCACAACCTCAGTAACACCTTCCTGATTTATTTACAGTTCGATCTATTGAGAAGAAAAAAATCGAAGAACATCGAAAAAGAAGAAGTTCAGAAGAAAGAAGAACAACGAAGAAGAAGAAGAAGAAGAAGAGAAATGAGTTTATCTTCGATATTGTTTCTTCTGAGAGATCGAGAGATAGGGAGAGGAACGATGAAAGAGATACACAGAAGAGGGATAATGAGGCGGAGAGAAAGAGATTAGATGAAATATCGTGTGGGAATAAAATCTAGGGTTTTATGATTAAGATGCAATCTCGAGAATAAAATGAAAGGCGCAGATATTAGTTTAGGCATACACGGTGTAGATGAAAGGATAGAAAGCGCGCAAGTGAATGGCACACGTACATACTCCAGGTGTTACGACCAGGTGCGACGAAGCGTGTGGCTGGCACGCCTAAAAAAAATTCAGAATCGGCTTAGGCTTGTTACAAATTTTAATAAATTAGTAACGGCTAGTGCCTGTTACGAATTTTTTGTAACGGCCATTTGTAACGGCCCATAAGCCGTTACGAATTGCTGTTACGAATCCGGGAATTTGGTGTAGTGATTATCTTGAGCTTATTTCCTCGCGGAAGATGTGCTTCCATTGCATTCGCTGGTAAGGCGGTGACTGCGTTTGAACTTCTAAACCTGAAGGAGGCTTCAGTCCCCAAGTGTAGCTTACTTTGATCGTACCACCTTGAATCCACGCCTCTGTGATTTGATACAAGTTTATCGTACTCTCCTGGATGGGATGCTTGGAACATCACATGGACGAAATATTCTTTGTAGTGGTTGCTGCTATGGTGAAGCTCAAACGAGCAGCAGCGGTTCTTGGCAGCAGCTTGGTAGGAAGGAGTGGCGGCTTCTGGAGAGAACGTTGAAGCGGCTTCTGGAGCGAAACGTTTAAGAGGAGCGGCTTCTGGAGGTGAGACGTTGAAGTGGCTCCTGGAGCGAAACGTTGAAGCGGAGTGGCTTCTGGGGAGAACGTTGAAGCGGCTCCTGGAACGAAATGTTGAAGCGGAGCGGCTTCTGGGGATAACATTGAAGCGAATTCTGGAGCGAAACTTTGAAGATGAGTGGCTTCTGGAGGTGAGACGTTGAAGCGGCTCCTGGAGCGAAACATTGAAGCGGAGCGGCTTCTGGGGAGAACATTGAAGCGGCTCCTGGAGTGAAACGTGGAAGCGGAGCGGCTTCTGGACATTGAAGAGGAGCGGCTTCTGGAGGTGAGACGTTGAAGCGGCTCCTGGAGCGAAACGTTGAAGCGGAGCGGCTTCTGTGGAGAACGTTGAAGATGAGCGGCTTCTGGAGCGAAAAGTTGAAGCGGAGCGGCTTCTGGAGCGAAAAGTTGAAGCGGCTCCTGGAGCAAAGTTCGAAGAGCCAACACAACACGGATGAGAGCTTGAAAATATATCTCGACGCTACACCTTGGAGAAATAAAAAAAATCTCACACACATGCTCCATCATAGATTACATGGTTTTGTGAACAGAGTCCCCAGAAATCATTAATGCACAACTCCACCAATTGATGTTCGGTCACATTTGGTTTATGACAATCTAACACCCGAATTCTAGATCCCTTGACTAATCATTCGTATGTTCATTGTTTCGCTCCTTTTGAGTTGTGTCCATGTCCGTCTGAGCCTTAACAAAAACTTCTTGTATTTCCATCAAATCAGCAATGGTAATTGATAGGTGTAGAATACACCGTATTTAATATCTAGTATTTATGCTTTCTTTGCGAGTTTTCGTGTGAATTATGTATCTTATTTTTGCTTTTGAGTTATTTAGGTGTTTTGGAGTCATTGGGGCAAAAGGAAGTGGAACTCGCTCAAATCCAAGATTTCTTCTCATCATCTCGAAGAGCACGAAAAGACAAAGCCAATGGCGAAAGAACGGAGTCATTCGGAGATCGTATGAAGAAGTTATGGGCAAAAGAAGAACTCGGAATGGTAAACCGGTCATTTCATCGGCTAACACTATTGGGAGGCTGGCAAAGGTTAAGAGCCAACCAGTCCGGGGTGGTCCTTGTCTAAGACTATGGGTGCATTTATCCATCCACCACTTATACCATAATTCAATCAAGAGAAGACATTTTCTCTCTTTATTTTGAATCTCGAGAAAACTAAACAAGAGCAGCCTTGACAAGTCATTACATCATTTGAGCCAAGGTTCTTGTGGTCATTTGCCAAGGTTTAGGTTAGCCATTGAAGCCAGAATGAAGAAGGAACATGTATTCGAGTTTGTTTGGCCGGAAAAACAAGGAGCAGAACGTTGTTACTTCCGTTGGTTATTGATGATCAATGGAGAGGATTAAATGAAGTTTCCAAGCACTGCAATCATAAGGGTCGATGGGTTTGTGCTAGAATGTTGCAGGGAAGGAGCAGTGAGCTTTAGAGTCACCCAGCAAGCTTAAAACGGAGTTCCAGTATCTGGCACACAATGTGCTTGTAAAAAGGCCTGAGTGAACAGTCTCTCCATTGTTGCTTTAACAGTAGCCATGGGTGCTGTGTATAGGTGACCATTTGTTGAAGCTGGATCATCCATTTTTGTGTGATGTGGAGTGCCATGGTTTTGTTGATGTGGGTGATCGAATGGAGCTGGTGAAGGAGCTGCAATCACTGCGATTGAACTCAAAAGATTATAACACTGTGACTGATAGTGACTCTGAGATGCACAGATAGGAATTGTTTGCGATTGAAATAACAGGGAGTTGTGAGAATGCTGTGACACCCCATTGTAAAGATCCATGATTGGGCATATCTTTGTGCTTAGCAAAAACTGCTAGGTACAAATTGTAGGGTCAAGATAACAAGGCTGAGCCAGTGGTGGTGATTATGTAAAGTGGGTGAAGTGGAGTTGAAATGGGTTGAAGTTGCAGCCAGTACGCAGAGGAAGATACCGGAGAGGAAGATAGAGAGAGAGATATGGTTCCTCACAAAGAGATTGAAGAATGGATTGATCGAATGGGTGATGGGCTGAGCAAGGTTAAAGGGTTTGTGAGATGGGTCTGGTGGAGATCATAACCTGAGCTGAGAGAGAATCGAGATGGGAGGTGGATGAACTGGTGCTTGAGATGGTAAATGATTGTAGTTGGAGATGATTCTGCTAGTAGTCTTTGATGCTCAAGGTGCGGTGGCTCAGTGCAGGTGGTGTTTCTTTGCAAGGAGGCTGATTGCAATAGGAGCTGGAGTGAGTGCTTGAACCGAAATGTTTGAGCCAAGGAAAGTGAGGAAGGAATCAAGGAGTTGTGCGGTGAGTACAATATAGTTACAAATTGGGAACGGGTCTTGGTATTGAACAACGAGATATGGAAGAAGGGGAATTTGAGCATAGTTGTTCTTTGCATGCCTTATCTAGTGCTGGTGCAACTTGACTGACACTGCAGTTGGGGATGGAAGTGGAGATGCTTGGATTACTTTTGGTGCTTGTGCTGTGCAGTAGTGGCAGTTGAGATGATACAGGTGAGATTTGCAGGTGGTGCTGGACAGAATTGGTTGGTGACAGTTGTAGCTCAGGTTGCAGGCTGAGATGGTGCCTGGACTGTGGTTTGTTGGCAGAATGGGGTTGTGCTCAATTTGAAATTGCAGCTGTTGCAGGCAAGGGTCAAGTGTGCCATGGAATTGTAGTGATTTAAGCAATGCTCTGAGTTGGATGATGCAGTTGAGGTTTGGCTCAAGGATGGAGTTGAAGCTAAGTGAATTTACAGGGACAGAATGGCAAGAAACCAAGTCAGCAGAATTGTGCGAAAACGGAGTGAAAATGGCGCGCCGGTGAGCATAGTTCCGGCTATCGGATTTCGGAACCGAGAGTGGGGATCATAATGTTTCAGTGAATCGCGAAGCGGGTTTGAGTTGGATACAAGAGTTGGCCGCCGGACATATGAGCTACGAGTCACGCTTTTAGGTGCGTTTTCGCAAGAAATGGGAATTGGCTAAAATGGTTTTTTGTGAATGTGTGGACTGCAGAGAAGCAAAGCGGAGCTACTGGAAGTGTAGAATTGCCTGTGTGATAGTACTCTGATGAAAGAGGTGGCCTGAGATATTTTCCGATGATCGGATTCGTAGCGACCGTGGGCGGGATTCCGGTGATGACGTCATCAATTCCGGCAACGCTTTTGGACCCAAAATTCCAGAGACATATTTTCCACTCCTGGGCTTGGTGGACCAACTTGGAGACGGGTTTGAGAAGAATTAACCTAATTTTGGGAAAGTATCCTTATGGGGAGAAAAGCATATAAATAGACAACTTTTTCTCTAAACCGATATATCTCCATTAGGAGACTTCTACTTTTGTTCTAGGGTTTCACATGATAGGTTCTTCTAAACTTTCTATGATGATTTACAAAAACACAAGTAACTAAGTTCTTATTATTGGTTGAAGATGTAGTTGGATTTTGGAAACCAAGTTATGATTTTTATGAATTAGTTTTCTCTCAATATTATCGTTTGATTTCTACGGGTTATAATAATTGCATGATTGATGGATTGCAACATGATTGAATGTTTGTTTAGTTAAGTCTAGAATTGATTGAACTCACATCCATATCTATAGCTATTTTAGGTTTTTTCATCAAGCGATAACCTTGAATACGAGTAGCATGATATGATTCTAGGTTGTAGTGATACATCCTTGTAATCATATGTAGAAATTGACCTTTGTTCAATTGTTTGCGCAATGTATTGCAATTGCATTGATTAGCCTATTTCTGAAACTTAATGCTCCTAGGAATTGAACTTGATTAGCGCAAGGCGTTAGGTTATTCTTTAGGTAGAATTCACATACGCAACCCTAATGTGTGTGTTGATGACTTAGGAAATTATGGAGTATTCTTGCAATAAGGTATTCTATGGCTTTTGATGATAGAGAGATTAAATACGAATTCTATTCATATATTCATAAACTTGTTTACAATTGAAGATGAAACCTTTATCCAATATTTTCACATCCTTGATTTGCGTACTTTTATTTGCTTTTTTTTTTATTTTTTTTTATTTACACAATCGAAATTCTTCCGGTGTTTTATATAGGAAACCATAACAATTTGACAACCTAGACCTCTCTGTGGGATCGATCCTTTCTTGCCCTTGCTATATTTATATTTTGAGTAGTAAGAAAGTGTAATTATATTTGTGTCGCTTACGACAGCGATCAAATTTTGGCGCCGTTTCTTGGGAGGCAACGGTTGTCACTTGTTTGGTTTCTTATTTTTGTTTTGTTTTGTTTTTAGTCTTATTTTTGTTTTTCTTATTCTTTGGTTCTTAACCGAGTTTTGAGAATCTCGTTTCAGGTACCAATTTCTATGGACGGAGCATATTGGAGCAATCAATACGGCTTTCAACCTCAACAACATGAAAACTATCACCCTTATGGGGAATACAATCAAAACCAATCCTTTGGTTATGGTCAATATTCCACGTACCCTTTTAGTTGTTCTCATACATTCCAACCTTCTTACGGTGGGTATGTAAGTGAGCAACCACAAGGAGGGGAGACTAGTTTTACTCCTATCAATTTTCCTCTAATTTGGTAGATGAAATGCAACAATTTATGGACAGCATGGAGTCAATTTGCGGACAACCCAGCGTGGAACCAATTTCATCGACCGGATGTGCTCATAGTATGTTTGGCCCAATTTCTGATCGTAGTTATGATCATCCACCCATTCAAAGGGAATATAATTGGCCTAACAATACCAAGTAAGTAATTCTACTTTTTCTTTGTCGAATGAGCTTTACCAACAAATGGAACACTATTTTCAAAATTTGGATGGATCACTCCAAGAGCTTCAAGAAGGTGTTTCCGCTTTAAGACAAGGCATTGAAGAATACAAAGAGGACATGAAAAATTATGTTGAAAGACCAATTTTTGGGATTTTGTTGGATATTTGGTAGAATTCAGTGGTAGCCAATCTTATGATGACTATGATAGTGATGATGATTATTATGCAAATACATCGTTTGAACCAATTTATGGTGGCAACCCCGAGGAGTGTACAATGGAGTCTTTTTGCGGTAAAGTTGATTGTGTTGAAAAGGACCAACCTTTGGAAATATTTGATGACATTAGTGTAGTAGACTCAATCCTTGATCTTTATAATGATCAAGAACCTATTCAAAAGGTACATGAGTATGATGAAACTAGTGTTTTACAAGATTTTGCAACATGGTTTGAGTTTAACGATGAGGAATATGTTGAGAATGAGACCGTTATGACCAATATTGTGGAAGACCCAATTGAGCTTGCAAATGATTGTAATGATGATGTTTATGTCGATACTTTGGTTAAGGCGAAACGGACGAAGAATGGTTGCAAGGTTTGATAGAGGACCACGATATACAAGAGGTAAATAATTCACTTGAGTTTTTCAAGGATGAAGAGGATTTCATGATACAAGAGATTGTGCAAGGTTTATCTAACCCTTTGCCTATTATTTCTTCTCCTTTACCTCTTATTGGTTTGAATGTATGTGCTTCGAGAATATTGTTGGATGACTTTGTTTCTCGTTTTCCGCCATTAGAGATACTTGATTCTCATACTATGCAGGTTATGGAACAAGAAACCGTGGAAGTACCCGATGTCTATATTCTTTATACACTTCCAAGTGTGGACAAGAATAAGTGTGGGGGAAGCTTTTATCGGTTCATAGCTTCACTTTTGCTTTATATTACTAATATTTGTGTGAAGCTAGTGTTTGCAAAACAGGTTCTATGGAAGGATCCCCAACTTTTCAGGTTATTGGTATATGGGAATGAATCTTGCAAGGATATAGTGGTCACGACTTATAAAACAAGCGCTAAGTGGGAGGCAACCCACCGGTTTTGTATCTTTTATCCTTTTGCTTTTTATTTTATTTTGTTTCGTTTTTAATGTTTTTATATCATATTTGCATCCCTATGTTTAATTTCATTGAGTCCGTAATCTTCTTAGAAGAGAATTATGACGAATACCTTTTCGTCAGAAAATTTCAGACTGCGCGTAGTTCAGTCCAGAGACCATAACTGTCAGACCGTTTATCGAAACACTGTGAAATTTTGACACTGTGTATAAAACACGTAGGTGAACAACTTTTGTGAAATGGAGTTTTTCCAAATTCCTTACCAATTTGCACAGTTTTTGCGTTTTTATCTGCTGTTACGTCAGAATTCAGAACTTTTTTTACACATTGAGGACAATGTGAAGTTTAAGTGTGGGGGAGCATTTATATGTTTGTATAGTTTGTTTTTGACACCATTAGTGGATGGAACCATTTTTAATGCAGGAGTTGAGGAACTAATTAACTAAAAGGGAAGAATATAGCTCAGAAATCACAAATTAACATGATAGTTGTTACCATATCTCGAATATCACCATATCACATTCTATTTTTATTTTTCCATATTTATCTATTGTTCTCTAAGTGCTTTGGTGGGTCACTAAACATCGACGTGTTATTACCGCTAGGATGAAATAGAGTGATTGAGTTACTAGAAAAAAAAAAAAAAAAAAAAGAAAAAAAAAATGGAAAAAAATATATGAAAAGAAAAAAAAAAAGGACCGACCAATTAGACCAAAACGGAATAAAAAGACACTTGGGAATAGCAGTATGTGTGAAACGTAGTCCCTGTCTCCGTCGCCTAAACAAGCGTGGAATGCAGGATCCAAGGAAACTATCATGTACTTGCGACAAGAAGCATGCGCTTGGATCCAAAAGATCTAATCATGCCGTCTAAAAAAAAAAAAAAGAGAAATTGGATCCAGTTTGATCCAATCATATAAAAAAAAAGAAGAAATTATTATTGTGTTGAATAAAGTCACTCTTGGTTCCCTTGTATATGCCAATTGATTTGATGTAGCATTCGGACCAAGTAGCTCAATCCAATAGGATTAGGTTCATCTTAGCAGATGACCTTCTGAGACGGATATGGGAAACATCGATCACTTGTGAACATTCGCCAACATCTACATCTATATCCATCTTCTTAATCTTTTCATTGTGATTGTGGGTTGTTAGTTTCCGAGTATTGTGGCTTGTTCAACTATCTAATTAGAGTTTATTTACTAATAATTGAATTGAATTTGCAAGGTACCTCCTCCTGTAGTCATTTTGGATTCGTTCATTGATTTGTCACAAATAGACGGAGTTTGGAATATAGGTTTTGTAGGTATATCTCTAGTAAACCTTCACGAGACTATAACTCGTCCACTAGGGACACCTAGGGGTTTAAAGGCTTGTTATTTATGCTAAAAGTGACCGTAGCCTCGACGAGACGGAGTTGTATGTATTTGTTTTATTTTCATTTTGTTTGATTTGCTCGAGGACTAGCAAAGTCTAAGTGTGGGGGAATTTGATAGGTGTAGAATACACCGTATTTAATATCTAGTATTTATGCTTTCTTTGCGAGTTTTCTTGTGAATTATGTATCTTATTTTTGCTTTTGAGTTATTTAGGTATTTTGGAGTCATTGGGGCAAAAGGAAGTGGAACTCGCTCAAATCCAAGATTTCTTCTCATCATCTCGAAGAGCACGAAAAGACAAAGCCAATGGCGAAAGAACGGAGTCATTCGGAGCTCGTATGAAGAAGTTATGGGCAAAAGAAGAACTCGGAATGGTAAACCGGTCATTTCATCGGCTAACACTATTGGGAGCCTGGCAAAGGTTAAGAGCCAACCAGTCCGGGGTGGTCCTTGTCTAAGACTATGGGTGCATTTATCCATCCACCACTTATACCATAATTCAATCAAGAGAAGACATTTTCTCTCTTTATTTTGAATCGAGAAAAACTAAACAAGAGCAAAGCAGCTTGCACAAGTCATTACATCATTTGAGCCAAGGTTCTTGTGGTCGTTTGCCAAGGTTTAGGTTAGCCATTGAAGCCAAAATGAAGAAGGAACATGTATTCGAGTTTGTTTGGCCTAAAAACAAGGAGCGAGAACGTTGTTACTTCCGTTGGTTATTGATGATCAATGGAGAGGATTAAATGAAGTTTCCAAGCACTGCAATCATAAGGGTCGATGGGTTTGTGCTAGAATGTTGCAGGGAAGGAGCAGTGAGCTTTAGAGTCACCCAGCAAGCTTAAAACGGAGTTCCGGTATCTGGCACACAATGTGCTTGTAAAAAGGCCTGAGTGAACAGTCTCTCCATTGTTGCTGCTGTAGCCATGGGTGCTGTGTATAGGTGACCATTTGTTGAAGCTGCAGTCGACTGCATTTTGTGTGATGTGGAGTGCCATGGTTTTGTTGATGTGGGTGATCGAATGGAGCTGGTGAAGGAGCTGCAATCACTGCGATTGAACTCAAAAGATTATAACACTTGTGGATGATAGTGACTCGAGATGCACAGATAGGAATTGTTTGCGATTGAAATAACAGGAGTTGTGAGAATGCGGCGTTGTTGCAGTCCACAAATTAGGCGATCTTTGTGCTTAGCAAATTAACTCGGCTAGGTACAAATTGTAGGGTCAAGATAACAAGGTGAGCCAGCTGGTGGTGATTATGTAAAGTGGGTGAAGTGGAGTTGAAATGGGTTGAAGTTGCAGCCCGGTACGCAGAGGAAGATACCCAGGGAGAAGCTTGATAGCAGATGAAGATAGAGACAGATATGGTTCTGTCAAAGAGATTGAAGAATGGATTGATCGAATCTGTGATGGGCGTGAGCAAGGTTAAAGGGTTTGTGAGATGGGTCCAGTGGAGATCATAACCCGAGCCGAGAGAGAATCGAGATGGGAGGTGGATGAACTTGCGGTGCTTGAGATGGTAAACAAACAAGTGCAGTTGGAGATGATTCAGGTAGTGCTGATGCTCAAGGTGCAGTGACTGGTGCAGGTGGTGTTGCTGCCAAAGGAGGCAGTGCAATAGGAGCTGGAGTGAGTGCTTGAACTGAAATGTTTGAGCTGAAGGCAAGTGAGGAAGGAATCAAGGAGTTGTGCAGTGAGTACAATATAGTTACAGCTGGAAACGGGTGCTGGTATTGAACAACAGAGATATGGAAGAAGGGGAATTTGAGCATAGTTGTTGCTGCATGCCTTATCTAGTGCTGGTGCAACTTGACTGACACTGCAGTTGGGGATGGAAGTGGAGATGCTTGGATTACTTTTGGTGCTTGTCTTTGTCAGCAGAGTGGCATTGAGATGATCTGAGTGATTTGCGGGTGGTCTTTGGACAGAATTGGTTGGTGACAGTTGTAGCTCGGGTTGCAGGCTGAGATGGTGCCTGGACTGTGGTTTGTTAGCAGAATGGGGTTGTGCTCAATTTGAAATTGCAGCTGTTGCAGGCAAGGGTCAAGTGTGCCATGGAATTGTAGTGATTTAAGCAATGCTCTGAGTTGGATGACGCAGTTGAGGTTTGGCTCAAGGATGGAGTTGAAGCTAAGTGAATTTACAGGGACAGAATGGCAAGAAACCAAGCTGCAGGAATTGTGCGAAAACGGAGTGAAAATGGCGCGCCGGTGAGCATAGTTCCGGCTATCGGATTTCGGAACCGAGAGTGGGGATCATAATGTTTCAGTGAATCGCGAAGCGGGTTTGAGTTGGATACAAGAGTTGGCCGCCGGACATATGAGCTACGAGTCACGCTTTTAGGTGCGTTTTCGCAAGAAATGGGAATTGGCTAAAATGGTTTTTTGTGAATGTGTGGACTGCAGAGAAGCAAAGCGAGCTACCGAAGTGTAGAATTGCCTGGTGATAGTACCTGATGAAAGAGGTTGCCTGAGATATTTTCCGGTGATCGGATTCCGGCGCCGGTGGCCGGATTCCGGTGATGACGTCATCAATTCCGGCAACGCTTTTGGACCCAAAATTCCAGAGACATATTTTCCACTCCTGGGCTTGGTGGACCAACTTGGAGACGGGTTTTGAGAAGAATTAACCTAATTTTGGGAAAGTATCCTTATGGGGAGAAAAGCATATAAATAGACAACTTTTTCTCTAAACCGATATATCTCCATTAGGGAGACTTCTACTTTTGTTCTAGGGTTTCACATGATAGGTTCTTCTAAACTTTCTATGATGATTTCCAAAAACACAAGTAACTAAGTTTTTATTATTGGTTAAAGATGTAGTTGGATTTTGCAACCAAGTTATGATTTTTATGAATTAGTTTTCTCTCAATATTATCGTTTGATTTCTACGGGTTATAATAATTGCATGATTGATGGATTGCAACATGATTGAATGTTTGTTTAGTTAAGTCTAGAATTGATTGAACTCACATCCATATCTATAGCTATTTTAGGGTTTTCATCAAGCGATAACCTTGAATACGAGTAGCATGATATGATTCTAGGTTGTAGTGATACATCCTTGTAATCATATGTAGAAATTGACCTTTGTTCGAATTGTTTGCGCAATGTATTGCAATTGCATTGATTAGCCTATTTCAAACTTAATGCTCCTAGGAATTGAACTTGATTAGCGCAAGGCGTTAGGTTATTCTTTAGGTAGAATTCACATACGCAGCCTAATGTGTGTGTTGATGACTTAGGAAATTATGGAGTATTCTTGCAATAAGGTATTCTATGGCTTTTGATGATAGAGAGATTAAATACGAATTCTATTCATATATTCATAAACTTGTTTACAATTGAAGATGAAACCTTTATCCAATATTTTCACATCCTTGATTTGCGTACTTTGTTTGCTTTTTGTTTATTTTTATTTACACAATCAGAAATTCTTCCGGGTGTTTTATATAGGAAACCATAACAATTTGACAACCTAGACCTCTCTGTGGGATCGATCCTTTCTTGCCATTGCTATATTTATATTTTGAGTAGTAAGAAAGTGTAATTATATTTGTGTCGCTTACGACAGCGATCAGTAATAGGGGGTTGGCTTCCTCTGGCTCCTCGTCCTGATGGTGGAGTGACAACATCTCTGGTGACGACTGGGAGCGTCACACTTGAAGAAACAATGGGGGTGGCGGCAGCGGCTCTGGCTATGGTAATCGGAGGTGTAACGCCTGAGGAAACGCTTCCTACGTCGCTGGTGTTGGTGGTAGAGTCTGCGGCGCCGCGGGTGTTGATCATGCTGACAGGTGGTACATTGATGTCACTGGAAGGAACGTTGATATCAAGGGCGTTTTCAGCGCCGGTGGCATCAGGGTTTGTTGCTGATTCAGACCTGAGCTCTACCATCTTGAAATTGGGATTGAAAAATGAAATTGGAAATTATTATTGCAACCGAGAGATTAATCTCCCACTGTGGTCGCCAATTGTTTGTGGGTGAAAACTGTTTCTGCCGATTTTGGTAATTTTGGGTGTGGATGAGAAACAAATCTAAACCCTAAACAATGCACTGCATGGGAGTACTTTTGATTCGAGAGATCAATCTGTACAATCATTTCCTAAACCAAGAAATAGCCGTTCCAGGCTTGCTTCGGTCACAAAGTGAAGGGGAAGGGTTGGTCTTAGGGAGGGAAGCGAAGAGAGTGTTGAGACTAGAATGGTTAATTCTGAAGATGTGGCTTTTTTTATGACTTGTATCAGAAAGTGTAACTGGATTGCAGGGTGAAAAGCTATCAGTTCTTGGTGATTTCTGGATACTATGTTGTTGCCGACCAAAAACTTGTTGTTTGGTGGAAATAGGTGAAGCCTATTTATACAAGTCATATTTAAACTTACCCTGGTCTCGTAGGAAGTGGGAACGATTGGGTGATGGAAGAGTGGAGTAACGTATAACCGTCAGAAACCCATACTTCCATGATGAAGGAAGTGGATCTGTTTACACCCGTTACTTCTTGCCGCCACTAATTGTCCTGCTTCATGACACTTTCTTATAACGGGCGTATTGCACGCCGCACGCTGTAAACCGCCGAGACCAATACCCCGATGAGTATCCCCGAGTTTGTGACATGTTTGATGTCTCGAGTGTTTTTGTGGAAAACATGTAGCACTTTGCTACGCGTGGTAAGCCAAAATCAAGAGTCTCGCCGCAGGAAAATAGCATGTGATGCTATTAGGCTCGTATTGGCTGGTCGCCTAAAACTTGCCACAAGTCCGTTAGTTCGGTGGCGAACTTGGATTGCTGAGATTGCATCTTATGAGGAAGGGTAGCCGTTGATTATGGCTACCTTCTGTAGGCGCCTGGTAATGGCACAATGGCGTTTTTAGTGTATGCCAGTGGCACCGCGGCATGACTGGCATAACTCATGCATGCCAGTGGCACGGTGGTGTAAGTGGTGCCTGGCATAGCCATGGCCACTAGATTTAAGCGGTTGGTCGCCTAAAACTTGCCACAAGTCTGTCAGTTCGGTGGCTTACTTGGATGGCTGAGATTACATCTCATGAGGAAGGGTAGTCGTTGATTATGGCTACCTTTTGTTGGTGCCTGATAATGGTACAGTGGCACCTTTAGCGCATGCTAGTGGTACTGCGGCATGGCTGATAATTCGTGCACGCCAGTGGCACGTTGGAATGGCTGGCATAGTTTGTGCATGCCAGCGGTTCGATGGTGCAAGTAGCGCCTGGCGTAGCCATGGCCACTAAATTTTGGCACATTGGTGTTAGACTCAAATGTGGTGTGGCAACATCAGTTTCAGTGGACACATCAATCCCAATGCCCTGTGGAACATTGTTTTGGCTCGGTTGGCGTAGCAACTTTGCCTAAATTAGGGTTTGGCATGTCGAAACCCTAATTAGCGCATAAGGCATGCGGCATGTGGCCGTGGATGGCCGAGATGATTGGCTCAAATTAAATATAAACCATTTAAGTTGGCTAGCCAAGTTGGATGTCTGAGATGATTCACATAAATTTGTGTTAACTCATGAAATTTCCTAGTCAGAAAATTCAGATGTGGGACCCTCACTAAAATCGTTGTAGAATTCTCGTACGAACTCGGATTTTTACGGTCCGCCCCTCCATTCTGATTAGAAAAGAATTTCCTATCTTCTAACGAGGGAATATTTAGGTTTTGAGCTCGTTTAGGAGGTGAAAAGAGCCCGACAGTGAAACTCATGAAGAATTCAGGAGGGATTCTGTCAGTTTTCAGCCATGACCTAGCTCGCCTTTTATGTTGTATCTTTTAGCTCGTTACTCCGATTGATTTGAATTTTTAGTATGTTATGCTAGACATCCATACGAAATTTTGGCATGTAGCTCATACTAAAATTGTTTACCAAACGTTCCCAGTTGTTTGTACAATCTTTGGGAAGCCAATTTGGCATGGTGACCACTTAACGCAATTCCACCTCTTTTAATATTGTGGCAGGTTTAGAGCAACCTAATTGGTCAATAAAAAGAGGGGGCCGGCCAAGCACGAGTGTGGGTACACTTCTGGTGTGCGTGGTAGGTTTAATGCGACCTGATTGGTCGATGGGGAATATGGCTGGCAAGTATGGGCCCAGCCAGAACTCATGGGAGTGTGGAAGGTTTAAAGCGACCTGATTGGTCGACAAAGGAGTAAGGGCCGGTTGGGTAGCATGGGGCGTGGCCAAGTGGCTCCGGCTGGCCTATGGCATGGCCACGCTTCCTCTCATTGTTGCTCCTTCTCCGCGGCTCCTTTATTCTTTGCTTTCTGATTTTGGGTAACACTTTTCACATACTAATCCATGGCGGATTGTTGCTTACATGCATCAGTCTGGATAAATTTCATGTGAACATATTGAGTTGCTCAATAAATACGCCAGTGGATAGGTTGAACACTCATCACTTTACATGGCTCCGTTTCTTTGCAGAGTGACGACGCATTAAATGTGAGGTTTTACAGTTTTACCCCTGAACTAAAAACCACCATCAACAATCGGGTTTTCAAAATTGAAACCGCATACCAAACCGCTGCAGACGTGTACAATTTAAAAACCCACGGGGCCGAGGTTCGCGGGTGAGAGGGTCGGTTCTTGTGAAGCTCTAGTCTTGGTGATTTTTATGTTATTGGTAAAAAATTTGATTGAGTTTTTTTATCCAAATCACTGATATTATCACCGAATGGCTTTAGTAATACCTTAATGAACTCATGTCATTGTTCTACGTCTTTGCTATTTCAGTGACTTTTGAGAACAGGGTTGCCTTCCCGCACCCAAATTTTACTTTTGATTCGCCACTGATAAGATGCTTGCTAGAATTAAAAAATCATTTAAGATAGAATTGGAAGCCAAACTAATTTGAACTCCAGTTTTCAAAAAGGAAAAAACATTCATAAAGTCACTTCTGATGCAGATGCGATTAAGGCCTTTACGAATACTCAACTGTAATGCTTCAAAAACTGCCAAAATTTTTGCTTCATCCACAATGCTAATATGACCACGAACTATTTTGCATCCTTAGTAATTACCTATCATATCATAAAAAACAACACCAAAGCTGTTAGAATCATCGTCAAATGAGGCGTCACAATACAAAATGAAACACTAATATGGTAATCCAAAATTTGAGAGAGATAAAGTAGGCATATGCACATGAGACTGAAAATTATAATTTCTGTAATTTAAAGAAAATAAGGTCCTTTGAAGACATTAGTAACCTATCTAGCAGTTACAGAGTGATTAAGCATTTTATCCCGGAAGATTTTGCAACATCTTTTCTTCTAGAGATACCAAGCAGTTGCGAAGAGAGCAATTTGAATACCGATGGTTACAATGCTACTTAACCATTTTATTATCCAATCCTTTATACTAAGCCTGAATCAACATCTTGAATAACTAAGTGATCATGAGGGGTCATGGACCAAACATCTTCGGCAAATTTATAATTGAGTATAATGTGTTCAGTTGTCTCATGGCAGTTACCAGAACAAGAATCACATGTTGTATTGTGGCTTTGGTTGTACATGTAGAGATTTCACTTGGAATGAATAATATTCTGAACACACTTCCATAGGGATGTCTGAACCTTAGGATGTACAAGAAATGACCATAATTATTTGTAAGCACAGGGAAACTGCAATTGACACATCATACGTTGATTTCGCTGTGAATATGCTAGTCTTGGTGTGTGGCCACACAAGTCTATACCTACAGAGATAGGGATTATAATGTTAAGGTTTTTTTGCATGCTTCAAGGGTAAAATATGACTAAATTAAATTTGCTTTAGAAGTCCAAGTATTTTGGTACATAAGGTGAGCTAGATGAATATTAATATTTGGGTAAGAAATTCAATCGGGATGAGTGACATCCCAAATCCAGTTACCATATAATTAAGGCATTAATATTGTTACCATTTCTAACTTCCCACCAAGAATTTTTAATAATGAAATCAAAACCTAAGAAAATACTTCTCCTGACCTAGGATCGGACTTTAGGTTGATGTAGTTCATAAGATTATAAATTTTAAAATATTTGCATTCAAGAATTTTAACCCAAAGAGTATCAGGAGAATGAATAAGATTCCAAGCAGTGTTAGCGAGTAAAGCAATGTTAAATTTTTTCAAGTTTCTAAAACCTAAACCACCATCCATTTTATGGGTAGAAATGTTATCACATTTGCACATGTAGATACCACCAGGGGCACTCTTACCCTACAGAAATGCCTTTGAGCTTGATCCATTCTCTTAAGGATTTTGTCCAGAAGAAATAAACAATTCATATGATAATTGGTATATGATTTAATTAAGCACATGCTTAAATATCACAGACGTACCAACTTGAGTAAGATGTTTCCCTTTCGGTTTAGAAACTATTTTCTCAAAATGATCAAAAGTCATGTTTCTGGGCTGACTCAAGAAAAGTGGATTACCCATATATGTATCAAACATCTCCACCTTCTTAGGCCGGTTCCTATGGCAAATGCCTAAACCCTCCATATGCCATGCCAGGTGGCCTGGCAAACTGGCCGCGCCATTATGGGTGAAAAGGTAAGCGGTCGAGTCTCCACCGAATGGTTGAGACTACACCGCTACTGGTCTAGTCTACACCGCTAGCGGTCGAGTCTACACCGGTAGCGGTGTAGTCTCCACCGTTCGGTAGATTTGAAACCTCCAACGGCTCTTTCTCCACCACTATTAAAAGGGCAAAAAGTCACACAAAAATTACACCAAATTTTTTACACAAAAAATTTACATCTTTCTATCTTTCAAAATGGCAAAGTTTGAATCCCAACTTGACTTGGCTACCCAACTTGATTTTTCTGGAGTGGTGCTTGAATCCGCCCTTAATAAGATATGTGAAGGTTTTAAAGAAATAGGTAAAAATCAAAGAAGTATACAAGTTTTGGATATTAACCAAATCAAACCTCCAACTAAGAGAAGACCAAGGAAAGTTCAAGGGAAGGAAAATTTGAAGACAAAGAAGAAGATAAACAAAGGAGACTCCGTTCAAGAGCGCATTGATTGGAAGTTTGGTCAAATGAAGAAGATAAACAAGATGAAGAACATTGTCCCAAATTTTTACTTTTAAAGTCTTTATTGTAAGTTATGTCATTATCTAGATGAATGAAAGAGGCACTAATGTAAATTAAAATTCTAAACTTTTAATGAAAGATGCACTAGTTTTATATTAATATCTTAAAATTAAAATTTGATACAAATGATAGTTGCATTATACAAACGAAAGATGCATCATATTCGGGTGATGCGTGTCGTAGGTGCAATCAAATTAATATCTTATTTCCACTCAATTAATAAATAATATAATGGAAGTCAAGTTCGTTCCCACGAGGAGCAAGAGATTCTAGTTGTAAAAATTGTCACGAAAAGGTGGGTGTAAAAAGCAAAAGAAAATAAACAAAGCAATTAAAAGATAAAGTTGAAATCAATAAAAGAGACAAGATCAAGGAATCATTCTTCGTTGCAAAACAATGATTAAAGTTATGTTCTTTTCTACTTGTTATTAGTCACAGATTATCACCAACCGTAGGTAAAGCGGCTAGATCGGTCTTTAAACCCCTAAATCCCTTATATCACTAGGACACGGAAGTTCTCGACTACTGGATTCTATTTACCAAACCACCTAGTAGTAGATCACTCTAGATGTAATTTAAATAAACGCATTAAGATTTATGAACTTATTAGGTTAATATTAGTAGTTAGACTCTTAGATCAAGGTCTACTTGCTAACGTTGTTTTCACACATAATTGCTCCACGGAATCCCTCCGCAAGGTCTCGTGTTTGCTACTTATGTAAGAGTCAAGAAACGATTACTTATCCCCTAACTTTCACTAGCTTTAGATCAATTAACAAATCAATTTAGTTGGCCACCCAAACAATCTATCAATCAATCATGAATGTATAAACATTCCTATTAATAAAAACAAACGATAATCATGTGAAAAACTTCAAAGTAGATTTAAAACAAACTCAAAACATGTTAAGAACTAGGAATTCATCCTCAATCAATAATAAAATTAGCTACTCATGTTAAGGAGTTCACACAAAGAATAAAGAAGAGAGAAGTGTTGAGTGTGTAAAAAGGTGTGTAAAAGATATATAAAAGTGTGTAGAGAACTTCTCTACTTATAGGCTTCAATGTTCTCCAAATCTTCCAAGGAATAGAATCCCTTTCCTTTAGCAATTCAATTTCCAAATTTGAGCCTTTCTCATCTTCCATCTTCTCTTTCCAAATTTGAACCAAATTCTCCATCCAATTCCAAGTCCAAGTCTTCACACCCATGAGAATAATCCACACAAAAATCTGTAATTTTGATCGCCGGAAAGCTGGTATTATGGCCGGAATTTGGCCGGAAAAGTCACCGCCGGCCACCTGAAATTCTCCGCCGTTAATGGTATATTCGACGGAATATTCCGTCAGTCCACCGTTAGGACTAACGGTCAAAAGGGTCAAACCGTCAGTCAACGGTCAAGGGAGAGTCACTCAATTAGTTTGTCTTAGTCGAGCCGAGTCAAATCTGGGTGGCTGAGTTACTTTGGTCAGAGATGTTGCAGTTGTGCAGTCACAGCCAAGATGGCCCTCCTTCACTGCCTTATTCCCAGCCATGATGGCTATGCTCTGTAACTTGCACACTTCAGTCCAGCTTACCACCACCTGCAACAGCTACACCACTCTGCAACCACACCAACATCTCCAACTCCATACTTGTGCACCTGCAACACTGAGTTCAAGACATCCCTGTAACCTAACAAGCATCTCACCTTAGTCACATGGTCATCTCCATTGTCCTTCTTGCTGGTTCCCAAATCTCTTCTCAAACCCTTGCATTCAACTACGCCACTGTAATCCATATTACCCCATATTTGCCATTAAGCCATCACCACTTCATAAACAGCCATTACTGCAAACCAAACCGCCAGTACCACAGAGACAACACCAACAGCTTCTTCTCATTGCATTCTTTGCAGCCAATGCACCTTCATATCTATTCTACAGCTTCAGTTCCAACTTCAGCTCTTCCCAGGCCATGTTTCCTCTACCAATACCCGACTCATAAGCACACAGTCTATACCACTTCTTAGCTGATATCATGCATTGCAATCACTTCCCATTTTCTACATTCTCAGCCTGCTCCTGCAAATGATCAATACCAATTTCACCGCTAGTCTCTGCATCTCAAAGATATAGCAGCAATTCCAGCATCAACAACACATATCTCCAGGTCCATTGCTTTGCCTGCTCCCAGCATCTGAAACCCCTTCTTCTTACAGCCCTTGTAAGCCATTCGCAGCAGCATTACTTCCTTGTTTTCGACCACCAACAGCAGCTGCTCACATAACAACTCAAGAGACCTGTAAATAATTCCCATCATTGATTCCAACTCCATCTCCATATCAGCAGACCACACATCCACCACATCCTAATCTCTAATTCAATGATAGCACCAACTCCTCACTACAACTGCAACCAACTCGATTCATAACCACAAACCCATCTTGAATCTAATGACAGCTCCATCGGTTTCTTCTTCCAGTTCTTGATAATTTCCGAAACCCATCTCTACATCTTCTTATTCGAACTCGGAAGCGGAAAGATCCCACTAGCAACAACCATTCTCTCCAATCAATACAAACTCAAATTGAGTTTACCCCTTCAATCACCACCACAACCAATTCTCAGTCGTCACCCCGGACTCCCAATCAACTCAATTTCTACAGATTCATGCCAATAAACCCATCCGTGTTCGATTTTGAACAACAACAACGTCTCAATTTTCATCCGGGTTTTCGAAATAAAGAAACCCTAACTTTTCTATCGATTGAAATCATCACAAACTCGGATCGAGTTTACCCATCTTAAACTTCAATTTCAGAGACCACCAATTTCCTTTTGTTCTTCAGCTGACCTAATTATTCTTCTCAATTTCTCGATTGGTTTCATTTCCTACTGTGTTGTTCAACAACCACAATACTACTTTGATTCATTATGGTATGGCAGCCATAGAAATTTCTTCTTCTTTAATATTGTATGAAAGAGAAAACTCTCTCATAGGGTTATAGAATAGGAATGGATATTTTTATTCTCTTGATAAGGTTAACCAAGTTTCAAGCCTTATCCTCATTTGGTATCTTTAGTACTCCTCCCAAAAAGAGTTGCCCCTTAACTTTGACTTACTTAGATAGTGTTCGCCCATGAAATGACAATTTTGCCCTTTTCTCAAATTGCGATTTCTTCTTCTTTTCCTCTCAGTGTGACTCCAAAGTAGCTAAAACTCAAACAAGCGTAAAATACATAATTCTGAGAAAAATAGCAAAGAAAGCATAAACAATAGATAGTAAATAGGATGTATTCTACATCCTATCAAATTCCCCCACACTTAGACTTTGCTAGTCCTCGAGCAAATCAAATAAAAACTCACAACTTCAAAGCGTTTAAGCGTACCAAGCATCCAAAGAGTTATGAGGACATA
>JAJJWW010007244.1:0-61288 GCA_023531295.1 Papaver armeniacum | reverse complement strand
ATAGACCCATTTTGGGTCTTCTTAACTTGTAGTCCTATATACAAGTTAAGGATTATATAATAATATTTTCTTCCATTGGAGTTTGTAATTCTCATTGGAAACTTAAATTTACTTGGAAATCTAGTACCCAATTCTCTAGGATGGATCATTTACTTTTTCTACCCTTAGATATTTTATTTTAAGGGGATAACTTTATTTTCTTTTACATTGCTTAAATTAATATACCTTTTCCATCAAAAAAAAATAAAATAAAAATAGAAATGTTCCCAAAAAATACACGTAATACATGTTAAGTTAAAGTGATTCGAGGTTCCATTTGATCCCCACCACTAGTGGTATGTAAATTGAGAACAAAACCACTAGGACTAGCAGACTAGGCTATTGTTGTTATACTGCACATTATCAATGTATATGTTATTTTTATTGAAAAAAAAAATCAAGGTGCATCTTGAAACAAATAATACCCTCATAGTTCAATTCATCGATTTAAAAAATAGGACTATCTCGACTGAGTGCCATTTTTCTTTTTTAGTATTTCATTCCATTTAGAAACGTTTACATGATGGTTTTCAAGAAAAAAGAGTACATCATAAACATGAAACAAATACTATAAAAGATGCAAAACGTAAATAAATCGTGAAGAGAAGAGCGATCCACAACGGTAGCACCCAAATGCTGTACGGAGAGATTGGAGAAGGAATGGTATTCGAAATCCGTTTCGACCATTTTGAGTGATTTTCTTCTTGAAAAGAGATACTCCTATTCGAGAGGAGTGATTTGCCCAAAAACTCATGTTTAGCGAGAAGCCCATAAACTCTAGATCTATTATTCCGTTGAAGAAGAACTTGATCTTGTATCCGTCAAATCGCCCGATGTACTTGTATCTGAAAACCTGAATCACGAACAAATCTGTAGAAAGAAACACTATATAAGTGTAGAAAACAATCGCCCTAATAGCGAAGAAAACAAACGCCTAATAGCGAAGAAAATAATCGCCCATTTGAGAAAATAACAAATCTTTGCTCAGATCGAACCTCTAAAGGACTAAATCTGAGCAAAGGAGAAAGAAGATGATAAGTTTTCTTCAAGGTTTTTGAGAAGGGAGAGAGAAGAGAGAGAGATATAAGATGTGATTCATTATCCAAATAGATCATTGTTGATCACCAAGGTTATAAGATCGTATTTATTTTTAGTCGACAAGCTTATAGGATGAACAACATGCCGACTTTTCATATATTATTTTTAGTCGGCAAGGTTATAAGATGAATAGCATGCCGACTTTTCAAAGAGTTTTGTTTCGAAAGTAATATTTCTGTACTAATCGGCACGATATTCATCCTTATACCTTCGGCCGACTATAGTTTAGTCGGCAAGGTTATGAAATTAAAACCTTGCCGACTAATTATGCATTTGTAGCACCTTTCTCTGTATGTCAAAAATCCTATAGTCGGCAAGGTATTTTTTGTCAACCTTGCCGACTATGAGGTAGCCGGCAAGGTAAAAAATCAATAAGATGCCGACTAGTGAAACATTTACAACAGTCTCATGTGTGTCAAAAAATAATAAAGTGACATCTTCTTCATTCACCGACCTTGCTGGATCCGGATATAGCTTCGGCATGTTACTCATCGTGAGACCTTTGTGGCGGTCTGATCGGCATGTTCTTCATTAAATGTCGACCTGTACACTTTTCATAGTTTCATAACTTGAGAAAGTGTTGATTTCTTCTTTAATTTTGAGTATGATTTCACACATCGACTTTGCAATCCCCTTTTTTAGAAGTGTTTGGGTAGTATGTTTTCATTTTCGTTGCCAAAAAAACAATTTTTTTTTCATCAAAAATCTTGCCACATGAGTTCAATCAAAAACAAATTTGATAACTTAAGTTCATAAGTTTTAATCTACTTAATTAATTCATCTAAACTCAATTAATTAACCTAATCGGAATTTTTAATTTAATTAAACAAGGGTATATTAGCCATTTAGAAAATACAAGGTTAAGGGGTAGCCTGTTTTACTTCAAAATGACCTGGCTTTTATCTCATTAGGTATACCCCAATTAATTTGGGTATACCTCAATCAAGCCAGGTAATATATCTCGGAAAAAACTTAATATTTACGTCTTTTGCACGTGAAAATGAAAAACCATCACTATATAAGCCTTATTGGTTTAAACATGCCTGATCAGCTATATGGCACATGTGGCCAAGGGCGAATATTGTAATTTAGGTTACCCATGAAAAACCCTACAAACCTTTGGGGTCTCCGCCTCTTTGTCTATCACTTTCCTATCCTCCTTCACTTTGCTCAATGTTCTCCTTCCTCACATTTCAATTCATTCTTCTTATCTTAAAATGAAAGGAAGAAATAAGCCTAATTCAAGATAATACAGTAAATAGAATTAGTACATTAATTTTGTTTTCATTTGTCTCCTTCGTTTTATTTTTCAACGGTGAGATGGCACAAAGCTAAAATTTTTTCTTTAATGCGATAAAATCCATTTACCAGGGTTCTTTGTTGATTAAGAAGATTTTTGTTGGAGATGTTTATCTTTTTTACGATCCTTAGGTAGTGATTGAAGTACTACTGCTTGGTTAAGATAATTTGTTTTTGTAATGCGATTCTTGGGACGAAAAAGTAAGAACAAACGAAGATTACAACTATGGAGAAGCAATGGCTCCGACCCAGAAGGGGAGGAAGTAGTAGATGTAATTTAACAGAAAGTTGTAGATGTTCATAAGATTTAACTAGCCTTTAGTTTCTTCTACAAAGTTGTAGATGTTCATAAGACTTTACTATGGACTATAGAACTAACCCAATTGAATTAGTAAACCTCATATATACTAAAGATAGAGAATAAAAAGGTGTAGATCCATAAATGAGCCTAAAATCATTAGATAAACTTGTATGATTCTTGTGTGAGCCATTTTGGCTAGATTCTTAGGAGTTCTTGTGATTAACGTTAGTCCTTATTAACAACGGTCGATTCAGGGGATGGACCAGGGGATCGTGGATCTCGAGTATGCGTGTCTCGTCATCAAAAGAGTGAAAATTTACATTTAACTCTCTTGAAACCATTGTTGTTTCTTTTACAAAAGTACATGTTTTACAAACTCATGTATTTACTGTTTGAGCATTCCATGCTTTGTTTAGTTTGTATTATGATAGTTTTGTTGATTCTTTTAATCTTTCCATGATTTGGAAAGGACTTGTAATGTTTTGTTGTCGTCATGATTTTTATGGGAAGTAAGAATTTCTACCTGTGGTATATAGGATACGCTCCTTCACATTTATACCTATGAGCTTTATGTTATATTGGTCGTCGGTTTGCAAGTTCGGAATTGCCGACATCCATACATGCTATTAGGTGTGAATTTGCGATTGAATTTACAACCATATTATACATTGTTTGAAAAGAGAAGGACTTTGTCTCGTATAAATGTTTGTTTGTTTCAATGACTTGGTCACTTTTTTAATGTTGGGGAAACATGTAATGTTTTCCAAATCTTGCCATGATTTCTTAAAAGTTAAATGTTATTTCTCTTTAGGCACCCCTTTTTAGGGATGATGTGCTCACTCATTCCCACTTTCAGTTTGGAGACATATCGAGTTGTGCGGCAGCTTCAAGGGTTGATTTAGTTAGTTGGTTATCTACTTGCTATGTTTATTATGTTGTATATTCTATTAGTAAACCAAATGACTACCGTATAAATATCACTTGAGAGGAGTTCTAATTGTGTATATATATATATATTTCGAGGCAGGGCTTGTTTAGGTTAAGTTGATTTTTTAGTAATTGAATGTTTAAGTAAATGTTTTAGATCCTTAGTGCCTCTTTATTCATTAATCTCTTGGAGTAGTGGGAGTGCAGCTTTGGCTGGGCGCTACAAGATGCCTCTATGCAAATCACAAGATGAACACTCCATGTAGCCGCATTTTTTCTTTTCTAGTTATATTTGTTATAAGTCAAGTTGAATGAAGTCTAGGATGGTCATTCCCTGAGTCAGGTTGACAACTTGCTTTTTGCTGAACTTCTTTAGGCTTCCCATATAGTGGAAGGTTGTAGTCATTGTATTAGTTAGAATGAACAATGTAATTGGAATGCGACTAACCCTATGAACTAAAGTCATGTATTGATGCTACTGATATAATTTAATATATATACTGACATGATATGTTTAATTTTATTAGCAAATTTAGGGAACCTGAATGGATGTCAGGTTAACTTATCTAACCAACCATTTTGACATCTTTTCTTTATTTAACTAAAGAGTAGTTCTTACCGAACCCAGAGATTTTGAACAACACCAAAAAAATATGCACAATCAAGGGATTTGATGACCTAAAGGAGGTGGGGTGAGTCCCACCTAAATGCCATAGGATCCACCCAAAAGTTTGGCATGTGAGGGTGTTGTTTTGGTGTTTGCTCAAATCCATGGTACTTGAAGAATTTTTGTTAACTAAACTACGTAAAGATAACTCAGCATTAAGTTAGACTACATTTGAAATTTGAAATAATTTTAATTTAGTAAATATAGGCTCCCAAAAGGGAAACGTGTACATATTAAATAGTCTGGATTTTATTCAAATTTCATAAATAGCTTTTATTGTTCGCATCTATTTAATTTTCTTATCACTTGCAACTTCTTTTTCCTTCGTTTGGCATCTAAAAAAGTGAGCATCCAAACTTCAGGCCAAGTGTTTCAAGCCAATGCCTTCAAAAGAGATGAACAGGGTTTGGAGGAAGGTGAGGATAGACCAAGTGTTTCAAGCCAATGCCTTCAAAGGAGATGGACAAGGTTTGGAGGAAGGTAAGGAGTTGCACAAGGGTTGTATTTGTATAGCCTATTATTAGAACTTCGCATCAGATGGGTTTTTCAATTGCCAAGACTTCTTGTCGTAAAAGGCTACATATTTTTGTGATTCTTATTAAGGATGAGGTTTTGCTGTTAATGTCCTAATTCATATTTCAACGTTTGATGGCTGCTCCTTGTCACTTTTCTATATGGAAACCTAAAAACCTCTCGCGTATTAAGGGACTGACAACTCTTGAAGAGCTAGCTAATAACATAGATCATCCCTGGTTAGTAATAGGGGATCTAAAAATCACTCTTTCTTCTGCGGAGAAATCTGGTGGTAAACCTTTTAATCCCGACTCTATCAATACCATCAAATACGTAATTGACGATATTGGTTTATTTGATTTAGGAACTTCATATGACCTATTTACACTTGTCGAATAAACGTAAAGATCCAACCAAAATCCAAGATAGGATAGATAGAAAGCACTAGCAAATTTAGACTGGATGTTGTCTAAGCCATCTACTATTACCCCAGCTCCAGCGATGGGTCCGATCACTCTCTCATCCTCCTCTCTTCCAAGCTCGAGTCAATGAGAAGCATTCCGTATAAAATTTTTGCCTTTTGGTTGCACTACCCTTAAGCCCTAAAAGTCATCAAGGATTGTTGGAACAACCAACTACTACGGATCCCCCTCCATTTAGGGTTGTTACAAAAATCAAACTAGTAAAGAAACATATCTCTAAGTGGAATAAGGAAGTGTTTGGGAAAATCCATACTAATATCAAATATTCCTTAGAATCTACAATTCTCTTCACCAAATCAACCTCGATGGAAATTTTCTTTGAAACCATCCAAACCCAAATAAGAGAACTAAAACTTTCTATGATTTTGAGGAGAAACTTTTGGAGGGATAAATGTAAAGAAAAATTGCCTTAAATTTGGAGATAGAAATACTAGTTTTTTTTTTCACTCTTGTACTCTAAATAGGACACGAAAAAATAGGATTTCGGCTATTCTCGATCGTAAACGAGAACTCATACAAACTCAAGGATATTTCGATACCCTCTGAGAACATTTCAAAACAATTTCAAACAAAAATCCTCCTCTAAATCATTCCCCAGTTACGGACCTATTCAACGTGGAAGTTACCACCGAAGAAAACAACTTTCTAATTGTTATCCCTTCCCATGTTGAATCACCAAGGTGGTTCAATCTATGACTCTTTGCATTTCCTTTTACATTAATGTACAATGACAACCTTTCTTTAGTTCACATTATAGAAATTTCTAGACTAAGCCAACACTAGTGGAAAAAAGTTGTTTTAAGATAGTCCAGAAGTGTCGTATTATAAGGTTATACGACACTTCAGTGTCTTTTTCTGGAACGACACTTTCTGTTTGCCTCTGAATTACGATGCTTTCTGGTTGTCGTTAGGTCAGACACCTCGATTTCGTCGTTGATTTAATTTTATATTATAATTTCTTTATTTTTAAAACTCAGCTGAATTCCAAATCTGATTCAGTTGAATCCCAAATCAGATCTTGCTGACTGAACTCATTACCCTGAAATAAAACTTGGTTTTATCTCAAATGGCCAATTAAATAAATATCATTGTACAAGTTATACAATCCATAACTGAATTCAGTTCACACTTAGTTTATTGAACTTCAAAATCACAAATGAAAATAAATAATCAGGCCCTGAATTCATACAAGCACCATTTACTACCAGATCAGTTGAAGCATCAAGAATCAAGGATGTACTAACTATGGATGGACATCATCGTCATCATCCTCTTGAGTTGCTGCTACTGTTATTGCTACTGCAAGTTCTTTTTTGAATTCTATGCAAGCTTTCTTAGGATGTCCAAGTTATCAGGCCCTCCAAACAAATTATGAACTTCTTTATACAAGATCCCAAGATGCCATTACAAGATTTAAACTGTCCCAACATAACTCTTAAGAAAATAGGAACATAGAAAAGAATTTCATAGAAATGTAGCTAAACATACCCAATTGGTTGATGATTCCAAGGATGATATCTTGCAATTCTGCCACAAAGAAGTACAAGCATTAGGTGATCAAATGTTGGCAGGAAATCTGGGGCTCGAATATTTCGTCACCCAAAAGGCATTACAAAATATTCATGCACGAAATAGCACTACAATGACTAAAATATATACAAAAAAACTCACATTTGAATAACCAATAAAACGATGCACAAGAATGTGAAAAATCAGTGGATCATATAACTAATGATGCATTCTTTATTGGTGCTTGCTTACAACTGATGCGAACAATAGACATTCGTTATTGGGGATTGCTTGCTTACAATCATGGTGAAGTAAAAGAATTGTCATATACATAGATATAGATAGATGGGAACAATAGACATATATAGATGTCAACCAAATTAACAAGAGGAAAGCATATACATGAGTAAAGAAAAATAACAAAGGATTACTTTTCGTGTGAGGAAATCCATTGACGATCCATGTGTTTGCAGCGACTGAGCCTTATACTGAGCAGAAAATTAAACAATATACATTATAACAAATACGAGGAATCATACCAAAGCGACAAAGTTGTACTGGGACACCTTCCATTATGGTTTACCTTTAGGGTTCAAAAATTGGATAACTGAATCATCCTTGAAAATGTTGACTTTCTCAACAACTGGGATCACATTAACACCTACTCTCTATAGAGTGCTCTAGAGCCTCTTTCCATCCGCGGCAGCATTTTTGTGTACAACCTTCTTTTTTATGTGATTAAGAGGGAAAAAAAAAGTACAACGGAATTAATGAGCACATGGGTATTTACTATTCAGAAAACAAGATAAGCAAACCGGAGGAGAGCGAAGAAAACACGAAGTTGAGTTCTATTTGCAAGTCTGCATGAATCTATGCAAAATCTAATTTCAACCGCAAATTCTCACAAGACACATACATAAGCAATTTGATAGAACAACAACAAAACTTTTGGAAAAATAGAAAACAAGAGAAAAAACCAAAAAGAAAATGAGAAAAATATACCTTCACACACTACCTTTTCCACCAGCAAGCACGGCACCAGCCATTTTCATGAGCTTATCCATGTTCATCTGCATCAACCAACATTGAATTAGTAATATTAACAACTTCTAAATTTGATAATAGATCCTTTGGAGTTCTTAAAAAACAGAGATACTGAGACAATTACAGGAACTCCCAAGTAAAAAAGTACATGTATCTCCTTTTGACAAATGTATGTTCAAATATAGTGTGCCTTTTGGCGAAGACACATGACATGTATGTTCAAATGCACTGTCCCGCCATGTAAAGTGCAAGGCCAAATGTATAACTTGGCACTGATTGCCTATGCAGCTTAGTTTGATATAAATGTCTATGTATCATGATGGACATAAGAAGATGATGGATCTAAAAGAAATCAGTGTTTTGTGCTTACACGATATCAGAAAATAACTCAATTCATGCAAAAAAAAAAAAAAAGCAATATAGGTAGTAACCTTTTGACTCTCTCCTCGCATTTTCTAATTTACCAAAGCATTCACATGTAAGTTTCTGCTCGTACATTCGTAACTTTAGACTGATAAAACAAACTTTTCAAAACGAGGATAAACTATAAAATCTGAGTTATCATATATACTCGGAGGGTTACTGAGTTGCACAAGTCTAAGTAAGAAGAAGTTCATCTCTTTCTTGTTCCACCAAAACCGAATGTACCAGTCATCTTATCTAATTGGTAATATAATAACAAAGAGAAAAAGAACTGAAAACTCAGAATTTAATCTCCATAAAATTCATAAAATCAAGACAAAATTCTCACCTACAAAGCCCGCGGTACTATCTGAGTCCCATTAAATCTGATATCATGGTCAAGTCTTGCACGCAAGCGTACATATTTTCTACATACAGGAAAATGCCCCGGACGTTAAGTGACAAAATACCCCAAAATGGACCCCAAGGTTGTGAAAATGCCCCGGACGTTAGGGAAAAGATTAAAATACCCTATTCCGTTAGATTTTCCGTTAGAGAGAGTTAAGTAGTCGAAATTGCCCTTCAGAGTACATTGTTCATAATTCATGGTTCAGTATTTAAAATTCAGGGTTCAGGGTTTGGGGTTCAAGATTTAGGATTCAGGTGGTGGTGGTGGTGGTGGTGCTGGTGCGGTGGTATTGGTGGTGGCAGCGATGGTGATAGTGGCGGTGGCGGTGATGGTGGTGGTGGCGGTGGTAGTGGTGGTGGTAGCGATGGTGATAGTGGCGGTGGTGGTGGCGGTGATGGTGGTGGCGACGGTGGTGGAGGAGGCGGTGGCGGTGGTGGTTGTTCTAGTGGTAGTGGTGGGGATGGTGGTGGTAGTGGTGGTAGTGGTTGTGGTGGTGGTGGTGGCAGCGATGGTGGGTGGTGGTTGTTCGTTTGGTGGTGGCGGTGGTAGTGGCTGATTGGGGCGTTTTGATTAAGAAGGATAAAAATTGAAGTTCAAAACTCCATTGACCGGTCAAGATGTCCATTTTTGATCAAAATGCCCCAAAACTAACGGAATGGGACATTTTAATCTTTTCCCTAACGTCCGGGACATTTTCACAACCTTGGAGTCCATTTTGGGGCATTTTGTCACTTAACCCTAAAGGAAAACACAGAAACAACCCCGTTATTAGATTCCTAACCAAAACTATTCAATAAACCAGAAACAATGAAAGGAAAGAGTAAAAACCTTTCGATTCATGTATTACATTCAGCTTTGGCACCATAGTTCCGCTCCCCTTTCAGTGAACCACCATCCTAGAAATTTACATCAAAGAAAACGTACAAGAATGCTTAGTCAAACCGCTCAAACCTGGGCATGGAAAGAAAATTTCTAATTATGCTTCAAACCTGAACTAAATTTGCTCCAAGAAGAAGAAACTCAGCTGTATCTCATCCAGTCTCAACTCCTCCAATGCAAAAAAGTGACTAATCCTTGTCGGAAATTCTGATTTCATCATTTGAGCTCATGTGCTTTCCAAGTGTGATAGGATGAACTTCCTTGCAGGAATAGCTTTCCAAGTCAGACCAAAGACTAATTAAGAATCAAATATATCAACGCTAGTATAAACCTTTTATCAAACATCAAAGTTCCCTTCTATATACCATAGATTTCTTAGAAAAACAACATGAGTTAATTTTTTTCCTCGGCAAAAGTAAGATATATTGAAAGGCTTCCTGGGAGTAAGGAAAACAACACCCGAAATCATACAAATAAGACTCCCCAATTCAAATTTCGGCATAGCGAAAGAAGAGAGGAAGGAGAACCTCCCAAAAGACTAACCTGCCAGCAAAAAAGAAAACCCCCAATAATGCCCACATTAGGACTTTAATTTACAAAAAATTGCCCCCAGTTAATGATAATAGAAAAACAACATGAGTTAATGATAATAGAAATTCCTGGCACTTTTAGGGGCGACCCCGAAAGAATTAGGGGCGACTTTTTTATTCCCAACCCATATACACCGTTAAGGGATGTCCAAAAACGCGGAGAATACGTTAATGCCCTTACACAATCGGAAGCAATTTTGTTCCCGATTATAACAACGCAATCGGAAGCTTAGTAACTATGTTATTCTACCGATTATATCGATTTTGTGCCAAGCGCGCATCTGGCTTCTATGACAATCGGAAGGGAAATAACCTCACGAGACTACCGATTATAGTAGCTCATAAATTCCCAAAATTGGTGATTTCGCCAAGAAAGAAATTTGGGGCAACTGTATAATCGGAAGCCTTATTAACTACCGATTATTCTAGTTCCCAAATTCGAAAAAAATGACATTTCTGCAAAAACAAAATTTGGGGCAACTGTATAATCGGTAGGTTATTAGCTACCGATTATACTCCAACTACCTGCAAAAATTTTATGAAAATCGGAAGTTTTAATTGTTGATCTGACTACCGATTATACTCCAACGGCTAGTTCGTCCAAAATAAACTAGCCGTGCCTCGAAAACCAAACACAATCGGTAGATAATACATATTGACAAACCTCCGATTATGTTGAAGTAACCGTTTTTTTTTTAAAAAAACTAGCCGTTGGGTACTTTTTTTGCTATAAATAGAGACCTATCTCTACCAAACTTATTCACCCATCACATTCAATCTTCCTAAATCAGTCACCCATCACTTTGAATCACCAAAAATGGCTACAACTCCGTTCAATAATATAGAAGATGTTGCTATTGTCAGAGCACACACCACTCTCACAAAGCACTCCGTTGAGGAAGCGCAATGGGTGACCAGTAATGAAGACCCAACAAGAGGGCCTTACTTTGGGGATGATCAAAACACCAATGCTTGGTGGAAACGGGTGTTTAAGGTTTTTAAAGCACTAAGCGGAAATCGTTATAGGAGGACGCTCCCGCAAATAAGGGAAAGGTACGCATATTTATACAATGAATGCGTACTGCTGAGAAACGAATTGAAAGCTCGTAAGGACGCTATGCCAATCAATTTCCTAATACTTGCAAAAATGACATTATAGACTTGGATCTACGTCCACTTCCCTATCTTGGGATTGGCCATTGAAAACCCGGCGTGGGAGAAAGGTGACCCTATAGGAAGAAAGTACGTCTTCGATGACAACCATTCTGGGACGAAGGAGCATCAGTTGATTCGTTTGAGGGAGATTTTGGACTCACTTAAAGCCCAAGACGTATGCTTTGATCCATACAAGGAAGACCGAGCTCTCGGACATATCGCGGGTCGGTCGATTTGGCACTTTATTTTGGACCGTTGTGGCACCCCACGGGATATGTGATGTACAATGCCTCAAGGGTGATGCGACAACACGGTTTTGTACAAGGTATACCAAAGGAGGAAATCCATGGCAATTTCACTTTGGTTCGGAGCAATGCAAGTCGATAAAGATTCTATCACGGTGGTTCACAAGGGTTCACCATCCCGTCAATTCCATTGGGATAGAAGGGCGCATTACTTGATCAACCAAGGAAGGGCAGCCAACCAAGGTTTTGAAAATGCTCCCAACTACATGGATTGGTACCGCAATGTTTCTCATGTTCGTGTAATCCGTGATCTTAAAGCAAAGCCAACCGTACAAGAGTATCCTCAAAGAGAAGCCCTGCGGGTTTTGATAGATTAGTACGTATTGTTTTGTTAATTTAGTTTAATATTATGGGTCAAAATAGAGTAATAACCGTTTGATGGTATGCTATGTTTTAAAACAGATGAACGAGTTCAAGCGTTTGTCGAAATGGTGCACTGATTGTATAAAGGCCGGAAAGCCTGTTTCAATTGAGAAGATAAAAGACCACAAACAAGTTGATTGACAACGTTGACAATGAGGAGTATGCATCTCGGTTCGGGAAAAATTGCAAAAAAACCTGCAACCAAGGTGAACAAAAGAACTCGGGCTTCATCAAGCACTCAAGTTGATGAAACCCATGATGATGCTTGGTCCAAGTCGTAGAGCTAATAAAAATCGCAAAGTCAAAGCAAATAGGAACAAGTGAACTCTCGGTGTTGTAAACTCTCGATGTTTTTCGTTAACTTTATGGATAACTTTGTTTATGTTGGTTATGTCGGATTATGTCGTTTTCAAAGATTGTGTCGGAATATTAGTTGTTTCGTTATGTTTATGGATTAAGAACGAGTTATTTTACACATTTTATGCATTTAACGATGACTCATAAGCGAATCACATGAAGAGACATGAAAGTGTTGAATTTTGGAACACAATCGGAAGATATGTTTATATATTAACCTACCGATTAAGGGATGTTCCAATTTTTAGTCGAAATCGGTAGGGTTATACGTTATTAACCTACCGATTAAGGGATTGTGCAAAAATATTTGGTCAGAATCGGAGGATTGCTAATATACTTTTCTCTCCGATTATCATGTGTAAAGAAAACCTGTCTTCTGTATCCAAACAACACCACAATCGGAAGGTAAATGTGCACCTTCACTTCCGAATACCAATAATATCGGTAGGTTTATTTGTAATGTTCCCTCCGACTGTTATATGTAAAAAAAATTTGTTCTCTGTAACCAAACAACACCATAATCGGAAATAAATTTAGCGCATTGACTTCCGAATATTTGTAATCGGAGGTTTGTGGTTTCGTTAATGTCCGATTATTATACTAAAAAACAACTATGGTTTTATTTAACCAAACAACACCATAATCGGAGGGTCTGTTAATATATTGAACTCCCGATTATGGCTGCATCCAAATCACGAACCACATGGTTATGCCTGGCTCTGTACACTCCAAACCTATGGAATTTGGCAAGGGTTCGATCTAAGCCTTATAATCGGTAGGTTTTTAAGTTGTTAACTCTACCGATTATGGTAGATTTCAAAATTCATCACATGAATGATTTTAGAAAAAACTGATTTTGGGGCAACCCATAATCGGATGGGTTGGTAATATATTTAACTCCCGATTATGGCTGCATCCAAAACGCAAACCAAGTGGTTAAGGTCGGTTTGTGTGCACTCAAAACCCATGAAATATGGCAAAGGTTGGATCGGGGCTCGTTATAATCGGTGGGTTATATAATTATGTACCCTACCGATTATGGTAGATTTCAAAATTCATTACGTGAAGGATTTTAGAAAAACTAAATTTGGGGCAACTTATAATCGGTAGTTTATGTAACATATTAGGCTTCCGATTATGGCTACATCCACATCTCAAGCCAAGTGGTTATGGTTGGCTCCGCACCTCTCAAAACCAATGGAATTTGGCCAAGGTTGAATATGGGGCTCCTTATAATCGGTAGTCTTACAAGTTGGATAAGCTACCGATTATAAAAGGGATTATTGGCCGAAGTATCTACACAACAATCGGTAGGTATATTTTAATTTAACCTACCGATTCACATGTAACCTACCGATTATGGTGTTGGCTACCGATTATATAAGGGCATATTGGCCATTTCGAAAAATCGAAGATAAGGGGTAGCTTAGATTTACGTTTGGGTGACCTTTTTGTCTTTTAGTGTCGCCCTAATTCTTTCGGGGTCGCCCCTAAAAGTGCAAGGTAGAAATTACCTATTAATATTAATAAATGATTTTCATCAGCAGCAACAAAGCAAAAGTGCTCTTTGTCCAATCATTTTTGATTGTCGACTTTACATCCTCGGGATCTGAACTCCACTATTTGTAAAAGAGTTTTTTTATTTAAACATTCGCAAAACAATTACACTGAGTGCCTGCAAACAAAACATTCCAAAAACAAAACAATGGTTGAATGAGTGCCTGCGAACAAACTATAATTAATGTGATAACCTATAATTCTCGATCGTCATACTTGGTCTTTGTATATTTTGTTTCGCGAAAATGCTATATGACCAGCCTGGTAACAGCTGATCCTACGTGGCGGGTATAGTGGCAGCAATACGTGTCTTTTGAGTTTATCCAACACCAAACTTAATGCTAAAGAAAATGATAAAGGTTTTTCGTGTTTGAATAAGTCATATAGATAATCTAACGGTCATAATGGAGACATCTAACGACCGAGTATTAAGCAAACCTTCTTTCAATTTTTTTCCCTTAGCAATTTCGTTCTTCACTTTTCTCATCAATCAAACAGAAACATCCCATGCATCTGTGTTTTATTAAACAGTAAGGAACCCATATTGCCTTATAATCAAAAATCTCATCATTGGTTATCAATTCTTCTTCTGCTACTTTAGTTGTTTTTCAAGAATTTTACACTTATTTGCTTGAAGTTTCACTGTTCTCAGATCTACAGCAACAATTCATTCAGTCAAATCAGGATTAAAAATGGATGAGAAATTGAAGATAAGGGAATATTATAATTTTGATCCACTGCTACAAGAATAGTAAAATCAAGCATATTCATACAAACTGGATTTTGGTTATTCATCTTAAATAATTCATGAAGTTTTTGTACATTAGAAAGAGAGAGAAAAAACCGATAACTAACTGGAAAGAAAAAGTAATTTGTTTTTTTGTTTTGTAGATGACGTGTATAGGAGAATTTACCCATCTCTCCGCCATTGTACATACCAACGTCATCATCGCTGTTAGACAGCGGTTAACTAGCTGTTCAAGTAGCATGGTTGCTTTTTTCGTCATTTCCTTATTTTTTTTTTAGTTAAATCAAATACCTAAAAAAAATCCACTTAAATAGTCCCTATTAATACTCCCGTAAAGTAATTCAGTCCCTTAAAAACTTCTCGTAAATATTTCACTTAAAACAATTCGGTACAATCTATAAATGGTAAAAAAATTAAAAATAACTCAAATTATCATCTCTAAAATAACTCAAATTATCACCCGAATAAAATCCGTGAGAATTCCAGTTTTCACAAATAAGTATAACAAAAACCCTAATTATCACCATATTGGTAAAAAATTCATTGATGAAAATATAAATTTTCACATGAGAGATTGATGATGTTCTAATTTTTCACGAATTGGTAAAAATTTCAATTAAAAAACTCCACTTTTCACCTTATCTAATTCGTGAAAATCATAATCATCACTGGCGTAACCATACGATCGACTTACACAATAGTAACCCGCCGTAAAAAAAAAACAGAGAAAATGAATCAAATGATAAAGTTTGGTGTTGGATAGTATAGTCGATCACATTAAGGCTTAGTTTGGTATTGCTGCAGCTTTTGTAAAAGCGCTTTTGTGTTCTGCGTTGCTGTGCTGTGCTGTGAGAAAAAAACAGTTTGACGTTTGGTAAAATATTAACTAAAAGTTAAAGCTGATTAAAAAAAAGATCAAAGTGTGTTTGGTAAAATATCAAATTCAACCTGTTGTTGTTATAGCAAATGACAAAAAAAGACATATCTTTGAAAATAGTTTTATTCGATTTTATTGGGTTTAAAAATAATTAATTTTTTTTACTATTCAATATAAATATTTATAATTTACTAATTGTTACTATCATTATGATTGTTAAAAAAATTATTTTACTTAACACTTTTTAAGATATATATATATATATATATATAATTTTCAAACAAATAATCAAACTAAAATTAATTAAATTATTATTTAATATTTTTTTATTTTTTTTATTGAAAAATGAAATGAAATAGTTTGAAAATAAAAAATAATAATATTTAAAGACTAAAATATAAAAAATAAAAAATTGATTGTATAAGTTTAAGGGTAACTTTTGTCATTTATAAAATAAAATAGGGACAAAAAAAGATAAATCAAGCATTAAATTTAGGTGGGACCAAAGCTTATGCTTTTGTAGCTTTTTAAAAGCTCCTCCAAACTTTTGAAAATTGAGGAATTTGGGAAGTGCTTTGGGTAAAAAGCACTTTGATTTTTTTACCAAACACCAATTTCAAAAATTATTGACATATATAGGTTTTGAAAGTGCTTTTGGAAAAATAAAAGCATTACCAAACTCAGCCTAAACAGCTTCAAGAATTCCACTTACGTAGGAAACCCGTGACTATTGTTCAAAGAGCTACTGTGTATATTTCATTTAGAGTCCCGTAACTACACGAACCACTTAGAGCATCTCCAACAGAGGGTGGAGGTTTTATTTTTTCATGACACATAGGATTTTAGACCCTCATTTACATTAAATTCATCTCCAACAATGGGTCATAGAAAATAGGAAGGGTGTTAAAATAAATATGAAGGTCTTGGAGAAGGTCTTATTTAGACCTTGGGAATGACCTCCACATCATCATTTTAACTATTTTTTAATTTTTTAATTTTTAAATAAATTGTTATGAACCAATAGGAAAGAGGGAATCAATTTTATCATTATCCAAAACAACAAATTTTAAAAATAAGACCCCATACTATTGGAGATGGTTCATGAGCAAAGCATTATTATTTTTGCCACATACATATGACCCCATAAATAAGGATCTAAATAAAAATTCCACATAGGATTTTTAGCACCTATGTTGGAGATGCTCTTAGATCACTTAATCACAATATCATTCGATATTAATCGACAAACCGCCCGGAATTAAAGGAAGACGATTACCATAACCGCCGAAATTAAAGGAACTAATTTTACTCGTGGTATATATAGTCGACCATAAATTATGCCTATAAAAACGAGATTAGCCGGTTATTAAAGCAACTTAAAATAATTATGTTAACAATATTTAACTAATTAAGGTTAATTTAGACATGCTGAAAATTAGGAAAACATAAATTGAATCTAAAACTGTTAATCTTAGTCGTACATTTTGTATTTTGGGCTACAGAAATATAGGTTTCTAAAAGAGAGGAACCAAACATGGGTTCCTTAGAAAAACGGACCGGACCAGCCGGTTGGACCGGTGAATCGGTGGCCCAGTCACTTTTCCGGGCTGATTCATCACAGACCCAGTAATATATTAAAAAACCGTTCTCTATTATAAAACCTGGGTGATTCGTCCAATCTGACCGGTGAACCCGGTAACCCGGACTGGTTTTGCACGGGTTGATAAAATCTTAAAATTTTCTTCTGTTAAGAATTTTCGATCGGAAAAACCAGAGAGACATCAACCAAAAAATCAAAATCAACACACACATGAAAGAACTAACATATATAGCAGATTTAACCATCAAAAAAATTTAGATCTCAAACATCTCAACCAAATCCCTAGAATATTAGAAAGACCCAAAATGAAATTGAACATTAGAAAGATCCATTAAGTTAAATAGTAGCTTGCATTCTTAAACATTTGACCCAGCGACCCGGATTGAACCACTGGTTAAACCGGTTGACCCTTGATTCGACGTCCGGGTCGGTTCGGAGTTAGAGCCTTTTTCAGCCTGAAAATGGAGGAGCATAGAAAGAGAAGAAAACTCTATTTTAGAAAAACGAAAAACGAAAAACTAAAAACTAAATACACGTCACGAGATAGAGAAAAACCAAAAATTGAAAAGTCCATGCCACATCCTCAGTGGGATTGACTGTGGGATTTAAAGTGGACTGAAAAGAATTATTGGTCAAAGAAATTATTTGTGGAGTTCTTTTAGGGATTAATTTGTTACAACTGCAGTACAATTTTTTATTAAAACATAAGAGAATTAATATTTTTAATAAAAGGTTATTTATGCAATCAACTACTACTTAAAAAACCTGGCGAGATTGGGATATACTCAAACTAATTGGGGTATACCCAATAAGACAAAATAGGGTCATTTTGAAGTAAAACCAAGCCACCCCTTAACCTTGTATTTTTAAAATGGCAAAATTGCCCTCATTTAATTAACACTAAAATTTTGATTAGATTAATTAATTAAGTTTAAATTGATTGAATAGATTAAAACTTATGAATTTTAAGTTATGAAATTTTGTTTTTGATTGAACTTTTGTGGGATGATTTTTGATGATTTTTTATTTTGAGAATATCTTGTTTGTACCCCTAATATTCTACACAAATAAATGGGCTAACTTAGGCCTCCAAAGCCCTTGCTAGTGGCTAAGGAGTGTTCATTGGGCCTAAGGTGCTTCCATAGGAATCGTTTTTGGGGACCGAGGTTTTTTTTGGGGGACCATGGTTTTTTTGGGGAAAAGTTCGGTTAGTTGCAAAAAACCTTTACCAACCGAACATAAGTTCGGTTAGTTGCAAAAAAAATTTCCCAACCGAACATAAGTTCGGTTAGTTGCAAAAAACATTTCCCAACCGAACATAAGTTCGGTTAGTTGCGAAAAAGAATTACCAACTGAACTGGTAAGTTCGGTTAGTTGCAAAAAACATTTCCCAACCGAACTGGTCAGTTCGGTTAGTTGCAAAAATTAGTTGCAAAAACATTTCCCAACCGAACATAAGTTCGGTTAGTTGCAAAAACATTTCCCAACCGAACATAAGTTCGGTTAGTTGCAAAAAACATTTCCCAACCGAACAATAGTTCGGTTTAGTTGCAAAAACATTTTCCAACCGAACAATAGTTCCTGTTACGTCATAAAAAATATTTCTCAACCGAACCTAAGTTCGGTTAAATGCATAAAAAATATTTTCTAACCGAACACATTAGTCCCCAAAAAAACCATGGTCCCCCAAAAAAAACCATGGTCCCCAAAAAACGATTCTTCCATAGTTACCCAAAAATGGCTAACCTAGGCCTACAAAGCTCCTACTACTAGCAAAGGAGGATCCATTGGGACTAAGGTGCTTCCCTTATATACCCAAGTATGGCTACCTAGGCCTAACAAACACCCCATGTACAAGCCCATGGGCTAAAAAGTTTTACAACAAAGCTTTCCACTTAACCCTTGACACGTCATCGAGAGGTGCCACGTCACCCGGTAGCGACACGTTAGCGAAACGAGTGCCACGTCGGCATAGAGATGACGGGGCGAGTGCCACGTCGGCAAGTGCAATGACGTGGCGATCGACGCGTCGGCAGCCGGGGACGCCACGTCGGCATGCGAGATGATGTGGCGGTTGGCGCGTCAACAGGAAAAGATGACGTGGCAAAGCCACGTCGCACCGCACGCCACGTCATTGGCGGCCCAAAAGCGTAACAAATTTTTAACTTGTTTCATTTGAGTCATTTGAACTAGTAATGGTTAAGATGAATAAGGTTGATATGAGAGTAATCATATGGCTAACCTCGGTTAACTATTTGTGAACCAACATGGTGTACACGTTTGGGTACGGTTATATAAACCTAAATGAGGGTACATTTCCTTTGTGTGTAACAAGCTAAGTTCGATCTAACAATTCAAAGATATTAGCTGGGTGGAATCAGGTTTTTCATCTAAGGGTGAATACTGAATGCTTTTCTACCAAGGTAACTTTAATTGCAAACCCTGATTTGAAAACTATATAAAGGAGAACTCTAGCAACTGGGAAAAATAATCCCCACACCTCCTGTGTGTTACTAGTTGCATAACTAGAGTCGATTCTCCTTTAGCCTTAGGTTTCTTCTCGAGACCCTATAGGTTAACGACTTGAAGACTTCATTGGGATTGTGAAGCCAGACCTAACTATTCTCTTTGTAGTTGCGTGATCTGCTCTTGTTATTTCTATCGTGATTGAGTGCAATCGTAAGATTGGCTTGAGATTTATATCTCCGATAGGCAAGATAGGAAAGTAGTCCCAAACACCTTGGTCTCATCATTTGTGATTCCAGAATATCTTGTTTCCACTATAAGAAAAACCGCCAGTAACAACACAGTAAAACCGTTGTCGAAATGGTATCACAACGGTTTTCAAGACGTTGTGTATCCGTGTGTTGTAAAAAGGGCCATAGCTTCTACAACGGTTATTCACCATTGCAAGCAACGTTGTCATACGTCAGCTAACAACAACTGTTCTTTTGCATTGTGAGTTATTAGACCACAACGGTAATCTTTCATTGTTAAAATATTTTAAAAATTAAAAAAAACATAATCAATTTTCATATCCCAAATTTGAAAATTAATATATTATTTTTCCTTAATGTTTAGTTCACATTAAATTAATTTCTCACAATACAAAGAGATCAGGTAATTTCTAAATAAACTGCAGAAAGAAAACAGAGCACCATTACAAGACCTCATTAGACTAGATCAGGTAATGCCTAATAATTCTCCAGAAGGGTTTCGACTTGTCCGAACTGGTGCTAGCAACTGGAGACTTGAGAGAAGCTGGTCGAACGAACTTGGTTAAATCTATCCCCAACATGTCAAGACATCCTAATTGAAGGAAAAAATAAAATGTAAGATTTGCTAAGTATTTCTATTGGCCTAATTGTAAAGACACAAGTTAGATCCTGACCTTACTTACCCAGAGTAGTATCCTTAACTTATTGTGTTGCCACAACAACGAAGAGTTCACCATACCTAAGAGACAGATGATAAAAAGGCTTAAGCTTGAAGACTTCAAACTCATCCATGTAGTCTCCAATTCCAAGGAATATGACAGGATGCTTGGTAGCTGCAAGTCTGCAAACAGGAATATTGAATTCAGATCTTAATAAGGAAAGGGAATTTATAATTCCAGCCAACGTGAGTCCAAGTGCCTAACACATCATGCATTAGAAATTATACAACTCTCTAAACAAACAACTATCTAAGTTCACTACTAATTCCTAGAAATTTAGTCAAATTTTAAATAGACCCTCTAAACCAAAATTGATGGATCAATATCGTGTTCTTGTTGGATATGTATGCATGGTTCTTACAGTGGTACTTACTCACTAAGTGCACTAGATCCCTTGGTTGCACCCTTAACAATGACAACATGAGCTTCTGCAACTTCAGCAAAGTATTGAGCTTATAAGTTTTGGCTTCTGTATCGAAAATTTTCAAAGCTCACTGAATAATGCCTGGCAAGAAAAGCAAAATAGGATTACACCATATTTATCAGAAAATTCAGAAACATAGGCAAGAAAAAAAAAGTGTTCAAAATAAAAGAATACCTCGGTTCCTAGGTCTGTCAAGGCGATTGCCATGTTATTCTTTGCGATATCAAAGTTCAGAGACATAGCCAAACACCTATCACAGAACACAAAAAGTGAGTCACATCTTACGTGATACATGCTACACGTAACGCACTAGCAAGTGCACACACTTGGATATACATAAACTACCTCTCATAGCAAGGGATAGCCAACTCCAGATTCCACAGTTCTTATGAATTACACCCATGTTACAATACACTTCAACATACATAGGCCGCTGCTCTGCAGGATTGTCGTGACAGCTAAAAGCCATATCATACTGCATCATCTTAGAATATACAACTCCAAGGTTATAATACGCAGCTACATGTGAACATACACATTTGAGAGAGATATACGGAGTCAGTAAGCGCATAAGTACAAACCAATAGAAACAGAACACGTGCAATAGAGGAAAGAGATAATACAACATAGTGAGGGTCTATGTTAAGAGATTCAGAATGCTTCTGCATTCCACAAATAGTGCTGCCAGCGATCTTTAAACCAGTACTAGGATCTCAGCAGCTGGTTTGAAAGATGGATATGCTTTTAAGTTCTTTTGACATGACTGCAGCACATAAATTTGTCAAGTTTCAGAGTGCTTCACAACCATAAGCTAAAAAAGATCCATTATGACGAAAATACTGTTGAACTAGCATTTCATCAGAGTAACCCTTGCCTCAAGTATGTAAACAAGAGCAAACAAAACGAGCATTATCTGTCACATTTTTCTAAATCCACTTGACAAAATCTATATTCTATCATCATAACCCATATACCTTAATTCACGAATGAGCAAATAGTCAACCAATTTTGATTAGGTTCTTGCCCAAAAGGTATCGAATAAAATCCCTTATCTCAAATATTATTAATCCTCCATACAAAATGGTCAGGGAATTTTCACAGCTTACAAATTGAAGGGATTTTTCAAAGTTTCGTTTATTTTCGTTTATACTGATGGTGGTCAATGAATTCATCAAACTTGCAAGAGAAATCTTAAATTGAATAAAAAATCCCATAAAAATTAATCTACTAAAAAAAAATCATACAAATGAATTAAAAACTAACAGACCCTTAAATCAATTACTTTTAACAAACTTGTAAACAAGATCTTGAAATGAAACAAAATTCTCGTCAAAATTAACTGCATCCATGAATTAAACACTAACAAACCCTTCAGTCGATTATTTTTAACAAACTTGCAAAAAAAAATCTTAAATTGAATCAAAAGTTCCATCAAAATTAACTGATCTACTAATAAAAATTCATCGAAAGGAAGAAAAACTAACAAACCTCCCGACGAATCCATATAATCAAAGGGACCACCTTTATAAGAACTTATAACTTCATCATCATCTGACCCTTCATCAAAACCACCACCACCATGTTTGATAAATCCCTGTTTCGATCTTCCAATTGAGAAAGAACTACTCCAAACATCACATCCACCATCAAAACCCACCTCTCTCTTTTTTCTGTCTTCTTATATCAAAATGAAAACAAAAATTGGGTTTTTTTTTTCTTTTACGATCAAGAAAATTTGTTTTTTGACAATTTCATGTTTTACGAGATAAGGAAATAAAAACGAAACTCTTCTTAGATTTGGATCTGCTTTTTCTTTACTTGGTTGTCTGGGTAGAGATTGAGAAAGAGAGAGAGAGAGTGGCGGAGAGGAGATAAGATTGAAAGATAAAGTGAAATTTGGGAAGGGTGATAAAATCTATAGGGTTTTATTATTTTTGATAGGATATCTCGAGGGATATTAACGGTAGAAGATCTATGGAAGAAGTAGTGTGTTGAGATGATAACCGGTGTTTGGTGGGCATTAGGATTCAACAATGGTTTTTTAGACTTAGTGTTGTAGAATGCCCACGTTTCGACGACGTTTTTCAAAACATTGTCTTATGTCCGTTGTCAATAGCCATTTTTCTTGTAGTGTTCGCTAGTCGATTAAGATTATTGTGAGGTGATTGATAATACTAGGTTGTTCTTCGGGAATATAAGTTCAGTTTATCAATTGGTTCCTGTTCACCTTGATTTATCAAAAAGCGGAACACAAAATCTTGGGTAATTACTCGTGGGAGACGATTTATTCAATCTATAGAATTTTACGTGTGAGACAAATTTGTTTATCAAGTCTTCGACTTTGGATCGTAGCAACTCTTGGTTGTGGGTGAGATCCGCTAAGTGAATCAAGTGCGTAGTATCCTGCTGGGATCGAGACGTGAGGCAAACCTGTACCTTGAATCATTAGGGTTCAACTACGGTCCAATCGGTTAATTTGTCGTGGGCTAGAGTGTGTAGCGGCATAATACAATGTGGTGTTCAATCATGACTAGGTCCGAGGTTTTTCCATTTTCGGTTTTCTCGTTAACAAAATTAAATTGTCTGTGGTATTTCTTTTCCGCATTATATTTTGTTATATAATTGAAATATCGCGAGTTGTGCATTAAGATCAATCAATTAGAATATCCAACCTTTGGTTATTGATTTACATTGATTGACACTTGAACATTGTTCTTTGATACCATTCAAGTTGTTTCACATAATAATCAGGCTCCTGAATTTCTATCTGTTTGATTTGATGATTACATTGTAAAACAGGGATATTAAAACTCTTTGATATACTTTACTATAGATTGAGTCTGACTGTATAGTTGATTCTCTAGAAAGTTTATTGGAGTAAGTACTCCCAGTTATTAAACGAATTGTTGGGTATGGTTGTTAAACCCCCGCATTTTTACTAAGGATGTTAGTTCTAGTCGTCTAGGTCGTAAGATGAAGAACATGTTGACTTTTCATACTGATAATGGCGACTGTGAAACATTAACCAGGACCGGCAAGGTAATCAATAATAAAAGATGCCAACTTTTCGCTTGCTTTAGAAACTTAGTCCTTTTCTCCAAGGTTTAAACAATATTAGAGTAGTAGTAAGTCGACATGGTTTGAAATGCTCGACTTTGCCACCTTACTATAACATGTTAGTAGTATAAAAATATTACTTTAAGTACAAAGTACAATCTCAACGGCGTTTTTAATATAAAAGCACTTTCAACTTCATCTTCAACCATGCATAAAGAATGGAAGGTTCAAGTGCAACACAACCAATTAGTCGTAGTCTTTGACACTAAGTGGTCATTTTGCAAATGATTGTACCTTTGAAGGCAGAAAATATTGCACCATTGATGGTTGTAAGGGGTTCTTATTTCTTATGAAAGCTGCAATAAGAGATGTATATCAACCGTCATCATGTTTTAATTGTCGATTATAACTTGATTAAGTTCCGTGATTTCCAGAAAAATTAAAAAATATAAAACAAAATAATGCCAATTGAAAACATACTTCTCTAGTGTGAGGATTAATAGTATGCAAAACACTCTTATACTCCATTTTTAAAGACTTTTGAGTTGTTCAATTGGAATGACCTAATACATACAACATCTTTGCCATCTTAAACCTAAGTTTTATTTGCCCTTTTGTTTTTGTCTACCCCTTAACCTACAAAAAAGAAAAAATTGAACTAAAAAATTTAGGGTTTAGAGTTTAACCTTGGGATCATGTATGAAACTATGACCAGACCTGCTTTTGGACTTGGAGGTAACTCTCCAGTACATGAAAGCTTTATAATTGTTTGCTTAAAGATGATGATTCTTATGAGAGATAAAAAAATATGAAATAATCGAAAATAAAAAGTGAATGAGTGAGTGAGTTGAAATACCGTTTTACAGCTCCATTAGGACCAACAATTAGGGTTAATGGTCTAAAGAAAGTGATAACATGTTTGTTTTCAGGATCAAAGCTCTTAATTTCTTTATACTACAAAAAACCTGAGCATTGGCAACCAAACTAGTTTAGTTGTCTAAAATGATATTTTAGTTGCCAAACAAAAAGGCAATTAATGGTAGTTGCGGAGCTTAAGTTGCCGTATGGGGTGTTTCCAAATGTATTGGCAACTACTAAAAATACCTTGTTGCTATTCACACTTATGGCAACTTGAGTTGTAGTAGCCAGGTACATTATTTGTTAAATGCAATAAATTAGACCCACTAATTTTAATAATTGCCAACTACTTGCCAAACATTTCAACAACAAAACTTTTATAGTTGTCTAGTGGTTGCTCAATATTACAACAACTCGCCATAACTTGTTGCGAATTTATTTAGCAATTAATTTGATAGTACCCAAATATATTGATTCAAAATTGCCATAGCTTAAAACAACTAACTTGTAGTTGGCACATCGTTTCCGAATTATTCAACAATCAAGATTTATAGTTGCCATATGGTTCCTGAATCATTCAGCAACTAATACCCTGTGTAATTGCGGAATGTTTTACCTAGTTGAGCAAACTAGCACTAATTACAAAGTTATATGGCGCTTGCACCAATGAATTTTCGTCGGTTGCAGTGCAAACTAGCACTAATTACAAAGTTAATTGTCAAACGAATTTCGGGTATTCCCGTGCCAGGTGTTGGAACTACAAAATTTCATTCACCAATGCAAATTTCTTGTTTTTCGATGCCAAATGTTGGGACTGCAACCGTATTCCCATGCCAAACGTTGGGACTACAAACGTTTGCCAATGCAAATTTCGTGTATTCCAATGCCAGATGTTGGGACTCCAAACCAAAGATTAAACAAAAAACTTAAAATTAGGTAAATGGAACAAACAAAGATAAACAAAAAACTATTTTTTAAAATAATTTTTTATTTATAATTAATAATAATATATTCATTATTTCAATTAAGCATTTTATAAAAGAAAATGAAATATAGAGCAATTATCATGATCACAATCTGATGGTACAATTCTTTTAAGAAAAAATAAAATATGATGGTATAATCTTGCTTGCTCGGCTCGAACAAATTTTCCTTGCTCGAGAGATGTCAACTATCATCCTACAGATAGCTTCTATTACGCCCGGGCGTATTGCAGCATGACCATAATCACCAGTTGAATTTTAATAAACTGCAATGAGATTTGAAAGGGCAGGATAGCCTTTCTAGAACTTGGTGGCCCGTAATGGGATCCTGTAAAGCAATGTCATACAGTTTCCAAATCAATACACTTAGAAAAAGATTAGCATAACCATAGAATTGTACAGAGTGTGAGAGACAAGATTGAGTACAAAATTATCCATCCAGCGTGTCTAGAACTTAAGTCACCAAATAGTTTGCCAGGGTATATAGAAGCAAAGACCAAATAAGACGTTAGTGGCTAGAGGTAGGAGCAACCAAATTTACATGGCCATACACAAATCGAAACAAAGTTTTCAAAATCCATCTTACTTACCCAGTTCGAATGTGAGTAGGAGATTAAGCAATACAAACAGCAAAAATTTTGATATAAAATAAACCAACCCCCGTCTTGTAGCTACATGATACCACACCACGACCAAGCAAGTTAACCTCTACAATATACTTCATAATTATGAATTCATAAACAAAAAAACATCTTGAAAATAGTACGAACAACCGAACAAAGATATATGTGAACCAAAAAACTCATGTACATTGACAGCTAAAATTAGAAACTAGAAACCCCTGAAGTTCTATGCAAAATAAATCATATGTTAAACAATATTAGCAATTTCACTACTTCAAATATGAACCTAAATAAAGAACTTCAAAATTTACCAGCACCACTTCGGAATTGACTTTTTTATCAATTATAGATCAACGGATTGGACGAGAACAATAAATAATAAATTAAGTTAGCAAGTCTATGAACTAGCTAAGGAATATGGTATTTAAAATGAGAACAGTCTAAAATCAAAATCGATTAAATCTTCGGGTAAGTATTGCATCTAGCTAAACAATCAACCGTTAGATTAGATTTCCAAAATCTTCAGGTAGAGGGACAAACATCAAAGCCAGAGAATAAAAGAAAAATCAAAATCAAAGTCAAAATAAATTTTGAGTATCAAAAAACTGGCAACCAATGTTGTTGATGCAAAAGATATTTCGTTTTTCTGATTTTTTTTTTCTTTTTCTTCATCTCGATTTGGAGATAAATGATGTGTTTAGAAAGAAAAATAGGTATATGAGTGAGGAGGCGGTAGAGAGCAGAGGAGAGGCGAGAGTGAGAGTGGAGGTGGAGACGAATTAGGTTAGGGTTTGAGGTTTTCGTTATCTTCTTTGATTAAATACTCTCTTTCGATCTCTCGGTGCGTAAAAACATATAGATGTACGGTTGTGATTTGTAAGACATCACGGAACCCACGTGCGCATTTCTTAGTTGTAATGTAGCTAGGTTGGACGATTTTTATTTCTGACACCATTTCCATTGGTATAAGGGCTAGCTTAGCCCAAGTGTCCAAAGTAAATCTAATCTAACGGTTCTCATGGTTTTAATAATGAGGGAGGATCCATGCACACTCTTAGATGGACAAGGTCGAACAAGATTTGCGCCATTTTTTCCGAAAAACCCAAACAATAATGAATTCAAGTCTAATATTTTGATGGTATATTCTTCTTATGAGACTCTACATTCCTACAAAAATGAGCGAGAATTCGAGATATGTAAAACCACCATCTACCCCTTTGAATATCAGGCGTTCAAAATTAATGGTTGAAATTAAGATGGGGTAGATGGTCGGGTTTTCTATCTCGAATTGCATTCATATTTGGTAGGAATATAAAGTTTTATAGTAGGAACATATCATTAAAATATTAGATCTAAATTCATTGTCGTTTGAGTTTGCCCGAAAAAATGGCGCAAATCTTGTCCGATCTTGTCCATCTAAGAGTATCCATGGATCCTCCTTCTTTAATAATAGAACACATTTTAAGACTTAGTGAATAGACAATTGTTTTTTGGATATTTTTAAAAATTTAATAAATTTTTCCAAGGTTATATTGCATAATCGAAAATACCAAACCGACAATAGCTTTTTTGATTCATTTTTGTTCTCTTTTTTTACGCTAGCTTTTCAAGTGAATTTGTTTATAAATCGAATATTGTTGATGTATGAGCATATTAATTTGATCGAATGAATTTAAAGACGAATAAAATTATACGGATTCAAACTTATGTAAAGCATTTTCGATGGGAGCAAACAAACTATGGAAATAGGGATTACTAAGCATTTTCAATGAGAGCAAACAAACCGGGGACTATGCTAGCAAGGGCTAACCCGGCTATAGCCCGTCCCTATTTTTAGCTTCACAAAATTTTTGTACAGGGAATTTTTAAAAAATTATTAGTTAGCCCACCTCTATTCATAATTAGCCCTTAAAGTTGTAGTATAAGTAGGGCTGCACAAGACCCACCCACGATACCCATACCCGCCCGTACCCGCTAAACCCGTGGGTTTTTTGTCCATACCCGCCCGTTGTGGGTGCGGGGTTGGTTAAGAAAAAAAAAAACCCGCTGTCTGTGGGTGCGAGGTTGGTTTTAGGTCATACCCGCCCATACCCGCCCCAAAAAACCGCTCAATATACACCGTTGATTACAGCTAATCCTTCACTAGCCTTGAGAAGTTCAGCTCGCTCCCTAGACCACCTCTTTTGTCCCTTTCTCCGAGAGACTTCACGTTTTCAATGGTTGTTGGTGTCTTGTGTGTGAATATCCACAGAGGTGCCAATTTAAGAGTTGGCCTTCTTAACGTTCAGAGATTTCTTTACCATCAAGTAAATAAAACAGAAGCGTATTCGATTTGCTATCACTATAATTAGCTGCACGCGTAATGAAATATATTAAAGCGGACTCCATGGATTGTAATCTTGAAAATTTCAATGTGGTGCAGCAGATTATAGCGAAACTCCTCCTCCTCCCGATCGGTATATCTAATTTTTGGATTATATCTAATTATTACGGGGTTTAAGCGGGTTTAAACCCAAACCCGCCTACCGCGGCGGGTGGGTAACAAAACCCGCCCGCTGTTTGTGGGTGCGGGGTTGGTTATGAAAAAAAAAACCCGCAGCCTGTGGGTGCAAGGTTGGTTTGAGCTTATACCCGCCCATACCCACCCATGTGCAGCCCTAAGTATAAGCAATTTTTAGCCCAAGATCTAATTTAAAAAACATACTTTTTTTTGTCATACCCATTTATTTTCCCATTTTTTCTTCTACAAACCATAAATTTCTTTCTCTAATTACTTTTTTTCTTCCACAAACCATAAATTTCTTTCTCTAATTACTTTTCGTAATTGAAATTTGCGGATTTTTAGTCTTATTCGTATCTATTTATCTAGTATTTTATATGAAAATTCCAATTAACCACAAAATTGTTTAACAAATTCCAAAAAAATTTGCCGCGGGTTTCGGCCGCATTAACAACTAATGAATTCTAGCCCTACCCTAGGAAAATTTCTGAGTCCGTCCCTGAAAAAAACTATGGAAATAGGGAATTATGTCTCATACGTAATCATCTTAAGTAACAAATTTCTAAGCATTTGTATCAATAAAATCTAATGATAAAAATTTTGATTATAGTATGACCGTAACCGAAGACAAATAATCGATATTGGTTCGTTTGGTTAATAGGGCACCCACCGACAACCCTTATTGAGTTAAATGAACTTAATTCACCAAGGAATATGAATTTGGTATGAAATTCCAGATCCGCTACTAGACCTAATAGTATCGCAACCCGGATCATATAAGTTTTTGGCTAATATAACGATTTTCCAGTCCTGAATTAAATCTTGTTTGTGGTTGTACCTCGATAGATCCTCAAAATGACCTTAAGGGTCGCCAAATTTCTCGAGAGGATTGGTGGTCTAAGTATCAAATTGAATTCATCTTTCTTGTCTCCCGGTCTAAGTTTTCGTATTAGTTATATGAGTTTATAAAGGGGGAAGCGAAGGGGGGTTGGGGGATAATGAAAAGTTAGGGTTATATATTTCTTAGTTTTAGTTTTCTCTAAGTGAGGCTAATGGAGAAACATATACCAGGATGAGAGGACAAGAAAAAGACAGACAGAAAGAAAAATATTTAGGTTTTCTCTTTATTTTCGGATTATATGATGTATATTTTAGTGGGGCATCTCAAAGAACTAATCAATGAATTTTAGAATTGTATACTTGTCTTGAAAAAATTAAAAATCTTTCTCAAAATCAACTTATATATGTAAATTTCATGAGCAATTAGAGAGATTAAACAAATTGTAAAGTCATATAATCTTGTTTTGCAATCGACTAATAAAAATCTCTAAGCATATCCAATGAAAACAAATGTATTCTTAAGTCGGGTGAATATTTCGACGAATCACAAATATGAATTACACTCGCATTTCATTGGTCCTCTGATTTATCCACCAATGTCACCAAGTTTCCAATGACCACATTCATTTTACTTGTTATCCATCAAGCTTACACATATCTCTTGACCTTACTGTTTTCCTCGTGTATTCGTCCATTTCCTCGACTATCCATCAATTTCACCGAGTTTCCATCGATCTTACTTATCAATTTCACTGACTTCACCTAGGTTTCTGATGCAGAACAAGGATAGTTACACCTGACAGTTAGAACTTTCAAATAATATCTAATAAGTATTTCAGTTTCTAGTTTCAGTTTCTTATCTTGTGTATCTGATAGGTGTGTTAACTGCCGATAACTACCCTAGCGCCCTGGTTTGTAAAAGAGAATTATTGATATTTGTTATTTGTTATTTGAAAAGAAACTAGTTTTCTATTTCTGTATTTTCAAGTGTTATATTTTTTGTTCTTGTGGATTCAGAACACAAAACACACCTTGTGGATTCAAGGCTATTTCTTATCGCTACTGCTGCGCCAGTTTCATCAATTTCTTTGGTTATTCATCAATCTCATCCAATGTCGCTCGACTTTGCTTAACTTCACTCATATTCCTTCAATTTTTATTACTGAATTTTCATATGTAAATTGAAATCTAGGTGGAATCTCAGCCGTCTGGGTGCGTTTCTCAGCGGAATCTTGTCTCGCTGAGAATAAGAGACTCGTCTCGGCGTGGACCGAAACCTAGATTCTTGGTGAGATCTCGATCGAAATTGACCATAACTGGAGGTTTTGAAACCGACTTATGTAAATTTATAACTATATATACAATGAGATAAAAAGAACTACAAAGAGACCACTAACTAGATAACATATATATCGAAGACATCAATTCACCATAAATATTCAAGAAATACAACATAAATTTGCTAGTTACAACCTCCATCTCATTGGAAGCTCAGAGTTTTTTTTTTTTTTTTTTTTTTTTGTATCCTACTTTGTTCGGTCTAATTAACTCGACCTCACCGGATGCTTAGAGACTTGAATTCAATCATCTCCAACTCTGTTGAGTCTAACTCAATTCCACCAGATGCTTAGAGATTTGAATGCATTCTTCTCCGACTCTTTTTGGTCTAACTCAATCCCATCAAATTCTTAGAGATTTAATTTGAATTTATTTGTCTCCGACTTCGTTTGGTCTAACTCAATCTCACTGAATGCTTTGATATTTCAGTTGATTCATCTCAGGCGCCTTTAATCGACCAAACTCAATTTCATCGGATGCTTAATTAGAGGTTTGAATTTATTGGATACTTGAAGATATCTCATCGGATGTCTCGAACTCCGTTCAGTCTAACTCAATCCCACTGGATGCTTTGAGATTTAAATTTGTTCCTATCAAATTGTGTTCGGTCTAACTCAGTCTCATTGAGAATAAATCGGTTCTAACTCAATCTCATAATAAATCGAGAAAGAGGAAATGAAATTTTCATTCATTACGGTGTAAATTACAAAGCAGACAAGAGCTCTTTTTCTTTCTTTAGTCTAAGACACAAAAGAACAATGATCCTCAAGATTTTTATCCAGCCAATAGAAAGACAAGACTATATGATCCAACGATTATAAATGCATCCTTATGAATTCATATGGATTACCACCTAAAATATCGTCTAGAACCATCTAAATTTGCCGCAATAGATTGTTGTGGCGCGGTATTTCCCTCCAAAACTTTCACCAAACTCTCTTTTCCCTCCACCGAAAAACCCTAGCCATATAATTCATTCTCTCTCTCTCTCTCTATTAGTCTTTCCTCTTCACTCCAACTCGCTGAGGCATTACCCAAATTTGTCTCCACAAGAGAAATAGTAAGACTAAATAGCTGTGGTTCTTTGTTCTTCTTTCACTGTCCATCTATCTCTCTTATATCTCGACAGTGATGAATTATTTTGAGTTGAAATATAAGGTTTTAAAGTTATGATTCTGTTGTTTTTTCTTCAATTTATATAAAATCAAAGTTAGGGTTTGCACAAATCTCTGTTTAATTAGAGATGTTGGAGTTAGGGTTTCTACAAATCTCTGTTCAAATTAGAGGTCTCTAGAAATCTCTATTAAAATTAGAGATTTTGGAGTCAGGATTCTTACGAATATCTGTAATCTCTTCTTCTTCTTCTTTTTTTCTGTTTTCTGTAAATCTCGGTGTGTTTGTGCGATTACTTTATTGTGAAATTTGGGTGTTTTGCTTTGCTAATCTTGTGGTTTATTGTTATGCTGGTTTATGAAGTGGGTTTTGATTTAATAGGAAATTGAAGTTTTCGATTTGGAATTTTGAATTAGGTCTTTTAATTTTTGTATTGGATTTTGATTTCATATGAGAATTTGCGTTTTTGTGATATGGATTTTAGTCATAGAGATGAAGTAACATTTCTATTTGTGTGATTTATGTTCATACTGACTTAATCGAAAATTTCTTGCATATTTGGTGACTTTGTCTTGGTATGTCTGAGTCTAAAATAAGTATGTGATCAGAAATTTCTTGACATCATGTGAGCGAAGCAGATGATTATAGCAAGTTGTGGTTTGAGACTTCTTGGTTTTTCTCTTGTTTAATTTGGATTTGATTGGACCTAATTTGTAATTTCATGTTTTTTCATCTACAGATGCTTAGCTTTCGATTTTAAATCTTTATGTGCGCATCCTAACGATTTTGATTTGTATTTTTGGGCATAAATTTGAATCATTTTGATTCGTAGGGATTGGGTCCATACTCAAAATAGTATTAAAAAGACTAAGAAGGAGATCAAAGAGATGGCCAAGAAGGTCAATGATTTATGTGGTATGCTCTCTCTTTTTTACTGTTTTTACCTAATAGTTCATGAAATTGATATACTAGTTGGAAAAATTGAGCTTCTTTACCCTGTAGAACTTGTTTGTATATCAATTTATAGATTTGGATGCATACTGTTTTAGAGTTGTGGATGATGGTTGAAGAAATGAAGTTCATTTTTTGCTCTTTTTGGGTTTCGGGGGACAGGGACTGAGGAGTCTGACATGGGTTTAGCTTCCCCGAGTCAATGGGATCTTGTTTCTGATGAGCAAATGATGCAGGACGAGCAACCACTTCAGCTATGTGTCATTGGGTGCATTTGTATATCCAAGTCTTTAGTGAGCTAAGTATGTCATTAATTTTATGAGTATCTGTTTCTTTCAAGTTTAAGTGCTTGTTATCTTTTGGTCCTATCAAAGCAATGTATGAAGCATACTTGTAGTGTTAGTGTATGTCACAGATTATATCCATATACTAAGTTGCAGTAATCAATGGTCATAACAAATGTTGAATGGTTCCTAGTTTTCTTATATGATGACTTATTTATTATTTTCATCAAAGAAATTTTGCTGCTTTGTCGATCCATACAAGTATCTCAGCTGAACGGAGGCATTGCTACTATGTTTACTTGTATAACATGCTATCTACAAGATAGAATTGGCTGGACTAAAAGCAATATTAGTCTGTAGCGAACAACATTTCACTTTGGAAATTTTTTAGCACCCCCTGCTTGAAATCCTGGTTCGTCCGCTGTCCTTGTTTGTGGTCCAAGACCTGACTCAAGGTGCTAATTTTACAGGAAATTTGAGAGTTGTGGATTTGGTTTTCTTTCCAGCTCTTGTTTGCTGATATTATTTCTATACAATTCTTCTCAAATGCAACAATAGAGACTGCAAAATCATGTTGGTATTCATGGCGTAGGGCTCGATAATTTAGATTTTTCAATGTGTTCTCTTATTCTGATATACATTCCTGTGTTAACTGATTTTTGGTTCCTTTGACTGAGTCTGTGTTGTGAACTGAAGACACCAAGTAAATCCCAATCTGGAGCATATATGCATTCACATATAATTAGAGAGCATATTTTTCCTACATTCATCACCTAGATCACTTTGCCTGTGAATCTGCATAGTTTTGTCTCCCGATAATAGTTCTTTAAGTCATACTGGAGTGTCTTCACTGGTATTAAGCTACAATACCTGTCATAACTTCTGTGTTTGATGTTAGTCACTATATACCCAATGCGACTAGTTACTGAACATCTACTTTCTTTCATTTTTGGAGTTGTCTTTATATTGGTTCTGAATTTCTTGTTCATGTCGACTGCCCTGAACTGTAGGAATTATGGACCTCAAGGTATGGTTAACTCAAGTGATATTCATCTGCTGAAGGTAGAGTCGAGTATAGAATGGTCAGTGGGTGATCATGGTTAACTGTTGATTGGAAAAGCTACCCCTTTCCCGTGGTTGAACTTTTATCACTTAAGGAAAGATGCTGTCAGCATTATAACAGCTTAATCGTGATTCTTGAGGTTTAGTTTTCTAATGATGGAAGAATTATAGGTCTGAAAAGTCACGACTATCATGTACTAATGGAATATACGGAATATTTATTACCGATTGCGTTACGGGACACTTGGATGGGGATATATGGGAAGTACCAAGTGAGTTATGTATGTTTTTTAAAAGTGTTGTGTACATGGGTTCTCAAGATAGAAGATCTGGCAGCTATTATGCACAGGTTTCTCCATTTCTCTTAATGGGGTGAGGGTGTGGCGAGGCTATGGCATCTGTTAGAACTTTTTTCGCTGAAAAGTTGAGCTATGAAACTACTTTGACATCGGTTACTTGGCATTTGGGAAGACAGGACAGTTCATATTTTTAATCTTTGTAAACTTGTCTTTCATGATTCTTTTTTTTAATATCTTTTGTAAACTTTTAAGAGTGTTTGAAGGCACTCGTTAATTTAACCTGAGTGCTGCAAGGATCCAAGTTTTACACATTTCACAGTGAAATTTTTTGTACATACCCATATCTACTGCTATCTTAATTTTTGCACCTACTGTCGACTGGCTAAGGAGGGAAGGGCAGTAGTCGAAATTCCTCAACTTAAAACCACATATTCTAGTTTTTAAAAAGACTGATCAAGAATGAGTGATAGCAAATCGAAGTACTAAAATTTGGCAAATTCTTATTTAGTTAATATAGAAACTCAATAAAATTTCGGTGATACTCTTACCCATTCCCTTGTATTTTCTTTAATCTAACTTTGGTAACAAGAAGTAATTACTCTAGGTGACTTCTTGCTATCCGGATTATAACCAAGCAGAAAAAATCAAGCTATTTTTTTTTTCTTTCAAGTAGGATCTTTATAAAAGAACGAGAACCATAATTGCAAAGTGGCCTCAAACATGTAATAATTCACAGACGTACTCATTCGAACCATCTGATCCAGGTAGTCTTTTTGATACACAGCTAATAACTTTTAATTTAAATTCAACAGGTGTTTTAACCATTGACATAATCGAGTTGGTGTATATGGTTGCTCAAACCTTTGGCAATCGCAGTTTCCAGATTTGTTTCGGAAGGCTTAAGCAACTATGCGATCGGCTAATTGTACAAGCTTAGTTGCCGAAGAGCTGTTCGAGCAACTAATCTGGCATTCGTTGGTGTTTTTAGTTACTTAGATGTGTGAGGCTACTAGTGCATTCTATGTAGTCGGCATATCTTTGTTGCTGAAGAGTTTGGAAACTAATGAAAACAATAGTTGCCATTGACGTGTTGCCAAACTATATAGGAACCAACAGTTGCCTTCACCTAGTTTCGAAAGCATACGACTACTAATGTACTTCATGTAGTTGGCATATATTTGTTGCCGAAGAATTCGAAACTAATAAAAATATTAGTTGCGGTCGGGTTGTTGTCGAAGTATATAGCAACTACTAATTGCCTTTGACTAGTTTCAAATCCTTTCGCAACTAATTTTTTTTGAGTAGTTGCGAGATTTTAGTGGCCTTTGCTAGGATTTTTTGTAGTGATATAAAAGCTTAAGAAAAACAAGTCCATATAAAACCTAAGAAAAACGAGACTTCATTCCAGAATGAAGTCCATATAAAAATAGACTTCATTTCCTAATGAAGTCCATATAAAACATCAACACCAAGAAGAACATCTTCATCTTCTTCGTCGTCGTCTTCCAACACCAAAGAAGAAGAACAACATATCACAGATCTAGATTTGAAAACAGATCAAGAAATTATAGAGAATAGAGAAAAGAAACATATCAAACAATAGCAACAATGATCATATTCATCGCCTACAGATCAAGAAATATATGTAACATCAAAACAAAATCAAAAACAACGGAAAAAACGCCATCATTCTTTTCTTCTTCTTCATCACCGTTCTTCAACAACAACATCAAAAACTAGCAAAGATGACATCGTCATCACGGCTTCTTCTTCTTCTTCTTCATCATAAAGCATCATCTTCTTCTTCTTCATCATAAAACAGTTTCAGAAAGAAAAAGAAAAAAAATAGAGAGAAGAAACTAGATCTAAAAACATTAGAGAGAGAAAGTAAATCTGAGAATGATTTATTCTCTCCTACTTTTTGACTATATATATGGTCCTTATCCAAAAGGGTATTTCGCCACTCACAGGGTAACATTTACATCATCCATGACATCAGTAATGAGACCAAATGATAATTTTTGGACCAAACTATAATTTATATTACCAAATAGACAAAACATATTAATTGACTTGTCAATTGGACTGATACTCTCTAATATATTATTCCTAAGACCAATTGGTATTTCCTACATTAAAAAAATGCGTACTAGTCTACTAGATTTTGATGTGCTAACCGTCTATATAAGAAACAATTTGGATATAATAAGCCAAAGAAACAAGCAACTCTTCCATAGATCATTACCAGCTTCACGAGATCCATGAATTGGTCAATATACATACACGGGAATAAATGATCATTTAAGTCTCATCATATTACCATCACACCGTTTTGAAAACCGATCTTTAAGAAGATCCGCCATTAAATCTGTTCATACCTTAAGCCAAAGACAAAGAAAAGAGGCGGAAACATATAAATAGAATCTCACGTGATTGAGTCATTGCTCAGTGATTTAGTGACTCACTAACCTAGATTATGGGCTATGAATAATAATATAGAAAGGTCAAATTTAAAATTATGGTCAGACTCTACGGACCAAAGTCCATGGACTATGGTTAATAAAAGTGTGGGCTATATTTAAGAGAAGCCTAAAAATAAATCAACAACATGAGAAGGATGCTAACCAAATTTATCGCTTCCCGTATATGGAACGTCAGGGTCCTTACTGCAGTTTCTTTTGCAATATCGTTCATTCCATCTCCATGTAAGATGAACGGTTTCAGAGAAAATATCAGGGTACCAACTCGAATTATAGCTTTTAAATACTGGAAACGGTACGGTAGCAATCAACGCACACTTTTTTTCAAGCCATAAACTCTCTGAACTTCCTGGATTACATGTAGCATATGCTCTCTTTGTAGAGCTACTTAAGCAGCTAATGCGCATGGAATGGGAAAACATTGGGGCGGTAAGAGAAAAATAAGAATATGATGTGCAATCAAAGAATGAACATTCCTTAAAACTGACACCAATGAAAGGGGTATCGGAGAGATTCAGGCGGTCCAGAAAACGCCTAGCAAGACATTCATCGGGATCCTGAAGTTGTATAGCGTTATAAGTACCATCATAATTAATACGTTTGACCAAAAATCTACCCGAAAACGGCAACTCTAGAACTGTTCTATTCATATTATCACAGGTAAGATCAAAACCTGGATGACCACATCGTTCGTCTTGATGGCCTTTTATTCTGAAAGGATATGAGATAACAGGCTCACCCTTGCCACACTGATATTTCCGACAATTTTTGGCACCCGCAATGAAATGTGGAAGACAAAGTAAGCAAAATAAGAAGAGAGGAAATATGATGATTGAGTTTCCCATTTAGTATTTTCGAGGTAATTAGTACATTTTCTTGCTCCAATTCCAATTATATAAGAACTAGAATAGTATTGTTGATCGAAGAAAAAAAAAACCAGACTGATATTTCCTAATAAATCTGATTCAGGAAAGTTTCAAAAAACCTGAACACAGGAAAGTTTCAAGAAAATTTAAGTACAATGTTACTCCTAGTTTGATTTCTTCAAAATTAAAGTAATAAAATTCCAAAGGCTTATTCTTTGAAGACCTGGTAGCTAGCTTTGAAAGTGTAACTGAAATCTTAATGGTTGCAACTTGCAATTCTTCCATGGCAAGTAAGTTCGACTAATCCAGACCCCTCGATGTAAGATTGGTTGAATATATAACAAGTTTTGCTTCAAATTGGGTCTGATTCAATCGATCCAATTACAAATCGACAGATCCGGAAAAACATTGGCACCATCATCTTCTGTTATACCAAGTCCGTGTCAGCATAATATTTCTCAAACATTGGAGTGACGGCACGCATATATTTTCTTTTGCATTCTCGGGCTCTTTGGATTAGGTAGAGAAGCGGATTCACCACCTCAAGCCTCAATACACAAATTTATCTTTAAGTAGTATTTTGTGTCTTTCCAGTTATACCAAGTAAATATCCGAGAAGGACTTGTTGGAATGTAGTTTAAATACATTTGATGGTTTCAAAATGGAATTTTTCTTCTTCCCAATCCAAATGATGAAGAACTCATTTTTCTGACTTGTTGGACTTGTCAGAATATGATGAAGCGTAATAGAACTTAGAAAGAAAAAAAAATCGGTTTGGGAAGAACGTTAGTGGAGTTCAAATAGATCTAATTTGGATTGAAATTCGATAGGTAAGATTGGCTTGAGATTAATTTCTCCGATAGCAAGATAGAAAAGTAGTCACAAACACCTTCGTCTCATCGTTTGTGATTCCAAAATATCTTGTTTCGCTAGTGAGGTGATTGATAATTCTAGGATGTTCTTTGAAATATAAGTCCGGTTATCAATTGGTTCCTGTTCACCTTGATTTATCAAAAGACGGAACAAAACTCGTAGGTATTTTTGTGGGAGATAGATTTATCTATTCCTGTAGACTTTTCTGTGTGATACAAATTTGTTTATTAAAGTCTTCGACTTTGGGTCGTAGCAACTCTTAGTTGTGGGTGAGATCAACTAAGGGAATCAAGTGTGTAGTATCCCGCTGGGATCGAGACGTAAGGGAGCGCAACCGTACCTTGGATCATGTGAGATTGATTGGGGTTCAACTACAGTCGGACGAAGTTAGTTTTTAGTAGGCTAGTGTCTCGTAGCGGCTTAATACAATGTGTGTTCAATCTGACTAGGTCCCGGGTTTTTTCGCATTTGCGGTTTCCTCGTTAACAAAACTTCGGTGTCCGTGTGTTATTTCTTTTCCGCATTATATTTTGTTATATAATTAAAATATCAAAGGTTGTGCGTTGAATCAATCAATTGGGAAATCCGACCTTAGGTTGTTGATTAAAATTGATTGATACTTGAACATTGGTCTTTGGTACTGTTCAAGTTAATTTCTCTTGTATTCAATTAGACTCGCATATTTTTATTTGCTTGAGTAAGTATTGAATCGAGAAATTGGGATATAACTCTTTGATATACTTTTTATTAAGATTGAGACCGACTTTCTAGTTGATTCTCTTAAAAGTATATATTGAGTTAGTCCATACAGATTGCTAAGCGAATTATTGGGTGAGGTTGTTGTACCCCACCTTTCTGAAGTTCCTCATGGTAATGTTGTAAGATGGCCGCCTTACTAGAAAAATGATCTCAAGAGTTATTGGTCTTTCTTGCACTGTGGCCCCATACAACGCTTTGTATTTGCAAACTGAAAAGCACTGAGCTAATTGATGTGAGGCATGCTTCTTCAATGATTTCGAGTTGGCCTCTAAAGATCCTTATTGTAGAGCTCAAGCATTAGATGTACTTGCACTTTGATTGTAAGTGGTCATCTAAGTATTATTGCATAATCAAATGTTACATCTCAGAATGGTGTTACTAAGATGAAGCTCGCATGATTATTATTCTTGTTGTTTTCTTCGAATTCTCTCGAATGATGATATTTTTTTTATAAGCTTGGTCTTTGGATTTATAGTTGTTGGATATTCTATATTTCATGTTTTGCACTGCTGGTTTTAATTGGTTGGAATATGTTTCATTTTCTCATTACATGCGAAAACATGGGCAAAGATTCTGAATGCCTTTTGTACTGAAATCTGGAGCTTGAATTAATATCCAAAGTCTAAATACAATACTATGAAGACACCAAGCTGATGAAGTTATTCCCTGAAATTGTTCGAAACATCTGTGACCAGGACGTGCTTGTAGAAGATGAGATTCTTCAATTTCGCTAAGGATTAAACTCCAAGGGAAGTTGAGCAGTTGAGATATCACTTGCTTTAAAACTCATAAGCTTTATTTAAACTGTTTGTATTTGGCTATGCATGTAAAAATTACAAGCTTTGTTTAATCTCCTTGCATCCTTAGCCACTTCGTTAGTTTCAATGTCATTGATTAGGTTCTTGTTGTTGCAGACAAGGATTTATGAAAGATTTGGAACTCATTTGTTAATTGGATGGAGGAGGAAGGAGATGGTGCTTACCATGGAGGTTATTATTGAAGCCTAGAATTCATCTCTCATCAAATGCATATTATGCATCGATTGTGGACAGCCTCAAATACTAGTTGCAAACAAGGTACCGAGTAATGTCTATCTTGATTGATTTGTCTCATAATAGTGATATTCAACTTTAAATTTGTAATGGTTGCCTAAGTTGTAGGATTACTAGAAATTTTCCTCTTTTGAAAACCGCATTGCGTGCTCAATTTTATGAGTATCTAAAATCAAGGAATTGTATATACTTATAGATATACTTCATTCTAAATTTTCTCAAAATATCTTGTGGGGAATTTTTAATCTTTGGTACTTGTTTTTCCATGTTGGACTTGTAGTCTTTTGACCCTTCCATACATCTAGAACTTGAGATTTTATTTTTCTGTAACTTTCCAACTTAAGTACGAACTGAATCCTTTTTCCTCTTGATTTTGTTTTGAGTTTGATATTGATTTGATTTTCATTTGAGATTTAGTCGTATTCGATCAGGCCAAACAGCATTCACTCAAATTTTTGGTCTGAATCTATTTTTTCTTTATATATTAAAATCGATATCTATGACTCATTGAGGTCAGTCTTAATATGTTGACTGTTAAAGTCAGTGGTGGATATAAGATTTTCAGCGACCCGCATATCCACGTCATAGATGAAAAAGACGCTAAAACAGCGAACCTGGTGGAGTGGTGACGATAATGTGGTGGTGGAAGAAGTAGTGGTAGTAGGGTGAGAAAAGAGGTCCTAAGATAGGTAAATTAAGCACTTATGGTGGTTTTGATGGTAGGTGGTGGTGGTGGATCGGCGGTGGGGATAATGGTGGTGGGTATTGGTGAGACTGGTGGAGTGGTGACGATAATGTGGTGGTGGAAGAAGTAGTGGTAGAAGGGTGAGAAAAGGTGTCCTAAAATAGGTAATTATTTAGTCACCCTTGGTTAATTTTTTTTTATTTTGTTTTAATTTGATTTTAGTTTTCAAATTACTTTTTTATTAAAAAAGAAGATGTTGTGATTTTAAGATTTGCCGGGTAAGGGGAATGAAGAAAAATGAAACCTATAAAAAAATTGACTAAACACAAGGCTACACGCGAATTAATTGTACCTGTTTAGTTGTCACATCTCTCTTTTGTTCCCCTTTTGTCATGGTTTTTGTTTCTGTCATTATTTCTCACTTACTTCATGGGATTATGCAAGGCTACACGTGAATTAATTGTAACCGATTCAATTTCTAACATCTCTCTTTATTCCCCTTTTTTCTCATGATTTATGTTTTTGTCATTTCTCCATAACTTCGTGTAATTATGCACGCTTGAGAAATAGTTCATGATAATAGGTAAAGAGACAAGAAAACAAATGGATCAAGAATGAAATATTATTATAAATTTTAGGAAAATGGATAAACACAAATCTATGTAAATTGGGAACCCAAGAATTTATGTTAAAGAGAATTAAATTCTAATGCTAACAGATTTTGCAAGATTGATGTAATGATCTCCTTTTCTTTTTTCTATACTACTACAAAAAACCATAAAATAACAAAAAAATATGAATTAATTACATAGCAGGCAAGCGAGCAACAAGCTGCGCCGCAAGGCCTTTTTGAATTGCAAATCCTATCCTTTTAAAAACAAACTCTCTCGAGCCCGAGGTCATGACATTACTATGCATGACCGTCTCGAACTCGTGAGAAGTCCAACCGCCATGGAGCCAGTGTACCCAAAAGTATCAAAGGCAAGGGGATAAAAGCATGCCCATTATCGACACATGCTTTCTCATGCTTCGCCCCGGCAGTTTCCCTCAATGCCGTTTCCAACTGTGAAAGACCCATGTCCAATGCCTACTAACGGTGAGACCCCAGTAAGGTCAACACACGCATGTTTCCCATTAGCCCATCCAAAAATAAGAACATCAGCTGGCCTGAGTGTTGATCTCCCCTCAAGTGGGTCTTTCAAAGAGTTGACAGACGCTTCTTTCTTTGCTGAAATACCAGCCCTCCATAATACGTCATACAAGGTATCTCTCACATGGTCATGTCTATATTTATAACCAGGATCCACCCTACAATGAACCGCATGTTCTCTCGATGTGTCTAAACACCCCGTGATGCAAGCCGCACCGTGAATCGAAGGGTATAAGGGAATCATTAATCCGTACTTAAGGATTGACCGATCCAAGGGAGACATCTTTCAAGTTCATAGGATAGCAAGAAGAAAATCTAAACAACCAAAATCTGTCGATCCGATAACTCGTGAAACCCTATCCAAATCTTTTTTTAACCACTTTACCAAAAAGGGCACACAAGGTGCTTTGAGCTTTATCGGGGGGCGATGTCTTTATTGGTGAAGTCACAAAGTCTTGATCAGAAGAGTTGCATGTAGGGTCTCTAAAGCCATATAAAAATTATTATCCATGCCTTCCACTCCACCGTCCCCGAGTATGTGATCCCGCAACCCCAAGATTGCACGGATGCTAGAAAAGCATATTGAGATGCCTCATAAGCCGTGTATAAACCAAGACCTCCATGCCTAATAGGTAGGGTAGATAACCTCCATTGTAACTCCCCAAAGAAAGGACCTCCACAAACCACAATGACATCTATCATCTCTCTCAAGCCTCTATCAAAAATATCTACCGCCTCCGTAGTGTATTCTGGGCTACAAATACGAAGCCCAAAAAGCAACTTGGAGATACCCATACATGCCCGTAGGAGTAACAATTCAGCCTGAGGATCATGTAGCTTGGATAAAACCTGCATCAACTCAACTGCCTTTCCTGCTCTCCTAATGGACAGCCCTTTCACAAACTCATCATCGAGACTAACCGCACCACCTAATAATTTGACCCCTTGGCCGGTCTTGAAATCTCGTAGGAAACATCCCATCTCTTACCTTTCTTCCATTACAAGAGGGCCAAAAAAATTCTGTTTTTAATATTCAAGATAAGCCCCAGCCTAGGCCCTTCTGTCTGGACAATAGCAAGAGCTTTCGCCACTTCGACAGTATCGCCAATGACAGTACCATCATCAAGATACCAAGCCTATAAGGATAATGTGCATTGTTCATTTATCTTGGTTATAAGCTGATGGAGCACAAAGGCAAACAACAAAGGACCTAAGGGATCCCCTTGTTGAACCCTTGTCGACGAATATATATGATAGTATCCCACATACGATCTTGCGGTTGGCCATATAAACACTTTACCCACGGAGATATAGATGGACAAAGTCTACGCACCTCAAGAGCATAGTCAGGCGGTCAACAAGGTTGAAAGCATTGGTGAAGTCTACTGTTAGCATAGTAAGGCTAATATTTGTATGATGCTTATTAACATACCTGTTCACAGCATGTAAGATGGCCTCCGCGCCTCCTGAAACACCCACCCCGAATTGGAAGTCCTGCAAGTAGGCTGCCATGTCCTTGCCAACTCCCTTCATTGCTACTTTGGACACAAGACGTCGCCAAATCGTCCGAACAACGATAGGACGAATGCTTTTGTCTGGCTTTAAAAGAGAAGTTAAAGGTGCAGAAGCAAAGAATTCTGCCAGAATAAGTGGGCACCTGCCACTCAACCATAAATTTACAACCCTTGTTATTGCCGTGACTAGGTCAGCTGCCACAGTGAGAACCTTCCCCACAAAAGGCATCCAACAAATGTTGTGCCCGGAGGCCATCCCGTCCACACGAAGTTCCCTTGGGAAACGATTTAATACAGCTTAGGATAGTACCTTCTTCAGACAATAAGGGTGTTTCGTTCAGTGGGACAGTTGGTTTCCATGGAGGGGGCTTGAATGGGTGTTTATCTTCAAGGGCTTTCATTGTATCTGCATTGTATTGCGCCACTCCCGAAGAGCTCGGGGCTTTAACTGCAGCAGTAAAGTGACCATCTGCCACTTTGCGCAAGCATGTAGAAAACATTGGTGTGCCTGCTGTCAACTTCTTCCTCTTCCTCAAGCTTAACCCCACCAGTTCGTTGTACTTGCAAAGACCTCACTAACAAGCTTCGAACTCCCCGCTGTTTCACCTGTTTCCAAAGCTCTTAATATTTGTTTCTCACGCATCATTTTACGACTTCCAGACTTGCGCTCTGTCCTATTTTTAGGTCTAAAAACACGCAACGTACAACGAGGTAGCAACAGCAAACTAATCCAATTCCTGGATGATTTAGGTTCCGCCGCAACTTTCAGTAGTGATGCTTTTAGAACATGGGAAAATGCCATTCTACACCCTTTGGGAATGCTTTTCACCGTGCAAATGGGAGCCTGGAAAACTGCATGCAATGTCTCAACATTTAACTCAAATTCATCATCCCCCAACTACATTGAGATCAAGCCAGGCCGAGACACTCCAACTATCAGTTCAACTGCATCTCCAGTCACCTCACATGTTGCAGGCCTAACATTACGTCTCCCTCATGTTTGCATGCCCTTCTCCAAGCCTGGATGCTCATACAGTCGAAGCATAACCATTGTTTCAACGTCCGCAAAGTATCTTCCAAGCTGCTGAATACATTCAAGTCACTTCTAATTACCTGTTGAAGAGCATTCTTCCGTTCTGTGTTGCATAGATGTAACCTCTTCAAATGAGGAACTAAACATGCAAAGCCCTTGCTACCAATCCCCCCATCCTGGACACCCGTGGAAATCTTTGAAAGGGCAAAGCATAATTCCTTTGTCTGTAGTCGTCATTCAGGCAGAAAACCTAAGGGAAAGAGTTTGCAACTCTACAATCAATTGCAGTAGGAACCAAGACCAATAAAACCCAATAAATTCTCGTGGTAAACCAAGGAAAACAAGACAAATTGGAAATTAAGCGAAGAAACAAACTGTACACACAACGAACTATGAAAATAAATTTGTATGCAGCGCAGGAAACCAAGGTTTAAACTAAGGTTTAAGCGAAGAAACAAACTCCCACTCACCACCCTAACCCATCGAGATGATGGTGGTGGTGATGGGAGAAAATGAGGAAGTGATTAACGGGCGAGTTGTGCTTAGGGTTTTGGCAAAGAGTTGTGCTTAGGGTTTTTATTTTTTTACTACTACTTAATTATTTTTTTATCTAAAGTTAATGTAATTGATTTTAAAGTAATTTTAAGTGTTTTTAGTTTTGTTACAGGTTTGATGAATGACCTTTGATGATATTTTTTGAAGTAGTAAACGAAGTAATGTTCTACTGCCCATAAGATTTGCTCTTACGATTAACTATGTTTGCCCCAATGGGTTGTATGACTTACATACACAATATTAAAAGATTCGTGGATAAGAACATGTTTATTAACCAACTCCTCAAAACATTTAGACTGACCGAACGATTCTTCTCGAGACAATTACGACATGTATGAATCGATGGATACATTTGAAACACATATCCTTGCCCGTGCCGTTACGGCACGGGAGTGAGACCTAGTTTCCAACATATTATATGGAAACCACACGATACCTCTTAAAATCAATTTCTGATGTGGTGCTTGATACATGGTAAACTAAATATCAAGGATAATAATGTTGTAAAGAAAAAGTATGAATCAGTATAAATCTTGTGAATTGTGTGTCAATGGTGTTGAATCACGGGATCACTTATTCCCGCATTGCCAGAATTGCGCATAAGATTTGGTCTCGCAAATCCCTAGTAATTGTTGTTCATAGGCTGTTCTTTGTTCCATGAGTACGTTTACAGATACTTGGCATCACAACCATTTGTCCGATTCTGGCAATTATATTTGGACTTTATCCCGATTGATGTTGTCAATTCAATCTGGAATGATAGAAATGGAAGGACATTTGATGTAAATTATCAATTCAAGACAGATCCCGAGTTAATTATCAATGTTAAGTTCTACGTTGACTGTTTTGGCGTGGGCGTGTAGCGGATCAACGAGTACACCTCTAACTCGGACATAATTTTTATCTAATCAGTTTTTTCATCTACCTCTGCTATAACTCACTTGTGCATTGTTCTCATGTCAATATACCTTCCCTTTTGGTCAAAAAGTCAAAAATAAACATTTGTGTTAGTCCTTAATATGTGGGAGCTTATGGAAGATGCAACAAAGAGTGCGACTATGTGCACCTCCCTCTAACCCGGGGTGCACATTCCTCCCTTGGTTATTGGCTGATTCTTTAACCATGATTAAGGGAAAAAAAGTAAAAATCTTAATTATATCCATTTATACCTCTCTCTCTCACTCACTGTTTCTGATTTATCTCTTTTCTCTTTTGAGCAACATAGTGTCTCATACAAGATTAATATGCTATATTTTCTTCTCCATCGTCGTCTAAAGTAATGTTTTTGATAGATGAATCTGATTTACGTTTCCCTCTTTCGAATAATATCTCTTCCTATATCTTTCATCCTTGCATCATGTCACCACCACCAAATCTCAGAGTACTAAAAAGGGGAGATGATGATTGATATTGATTCGGAAAATGACATGGTTTCGATCTTAGTATTTTTGGATTTGATCGTTATGAGATATAATAAAATTTATGTGGGTTTTACTTATTTGGACATAATTTTAGTTCCAATATCAGAAAAAGAAAGAAAAGGGAATCATCAATAGGAAAGAGAACTGGAAATATCTTTTTTCATGAATTTTGAATGATACAGCGAGTTTGATTTGGATGTTCACATGATCCAGTTTCAATTGATAACAGTTATTTGATTTCACTCATTTTTGCCCAAACTCACCAATTTTAATGGGTTCATATTATATATCCTTGTGGAATTAAGTTTAATTATCTCATCCCGTTGCATTGATGTGTAATCAATTTTTAGTTCCTCCTGTTGTATCTAATAATTAAGATTTAACCCACCTATGAACTGAATTTTGAACTGTTTGTGAAAAATGTGAAAATATCAACTGGAGCTTGTCCTGATATTTTTATAGAGACCACGTAAAAATCTTAAGTCGACTAACAACAGAAAGAATTGGGGAAAATCTGAAAACTGAATAAACAAGAACAAGAGAGAGAGGGAGTTTGCCTAGTTTTTTGTTAACCAAAATACTAAATAAATATCCATTTATACATAATATTCGAAAAAAACAGATAATCATGGTTAAGGAATCAACCTTTAATCAAGGGAGGAATGTGCACCCCGGGTTAGAGGGAGGTGCACATAGTCGGACTCTGCAACAAATTATCGGAAATGATAGATTGACCGCATCTTTCTCCCGCACAAAATCCCGCCTCTAATAAACCTTGGGCCCCACATTTACCCTTTATAATTTCGATGTTGAGAGCGCTTTTCTGGGAAGTTGGATTGCAAATCGGGAGCAATTGCGGGGAAAGATGCGGTGAGTGTATCACTGATCACAAATTATACTCCGTGTGTGGCGTTACTAAATCAACTTATGTCTAACCCGGGGCATATGGTATATTGTGTTGATGCTTTATCTTTCATACTTTTCTTGGGTTGAGTTTTACCTTTTCTTGTTAGTAGGGCTGGCAATGGATAACCGATATCCGGGATCCGTTTCCGATTATTCGAAATCCTATAGGATTTTATCCGTTATATCGGATATCGGATATCCGGATCCGATAACTTATCGGATATCGGATATTTCCTCTTAACCTATCGGAATCGGATTGGGCTCTATCCGATTGGTTAATATCCGATATCCGATAGGTAGGGCGTACTTCAGTACTTTACCATAGTACCAATACTAGTCGAGGTCGAGAGGAAGATCAAGATATTTCGAATTCGATTTCCCTTTTCTTTTTTTCTTCTCTTCTCGGTCTCGGTCCTCGTTCCCGCTCTCCTCTCGATTAATCACTCGGTAGTCGCTCACTTCTCCAATAACTAATCTCGGGTATTGATTCGCTCCCCTTCTATGTTGTTAATGATTTTTGTTCGATTTGTTCGAAATTCTTATGAAATTAGGGTTTGTTGCAATAAAAAATTAGGGCTTCGGATGAAAGATTTGAGATGGGTTTAAACCGAACTGAATATGAGGTCGAAGAATAACTTAATATTGATAATTAGGGGTTTGATTTTTCTATATCGGTTCGATCTAAATCCCTCCCCTCTTCTAGGGTTTACACAACTTCAATTTATTCTCTAGAATAGTTCTTTTCGATTCATGTTTGAATATAACCCATTGAAGTGATTGAATGATTTCTTGGTCATATTGTTGTTTACATTTCGAATAATATTTTAGATTGATTCACTTTGATTTGTATTGAACTCTTTCGCATTGTAACCTCGGTATCATATCCATTGCTTCATTTGTTTATTGGGGCTCCCAAGAAAGGTGTTAGAACTCCGAGTAAAGCAAAGAAAAAGAATGTAAGTTGTAATTTCCAAGTGTTAATATTTTGATTAAAAAAATGATGTGAAGCTTAGCCACATGTTGTATTCTCATGTATCTTAAAGATTCTCGGTTCATGGATGGCTTTATGGATGTTGTGGTTGTGTGATTTGCGGTTCAATTTGTTTGTATTAACCTTCGACATGTAATAAGAACCATAGGTGTCTTGGTTATGCTCGAGTTGTTGATGTTAAGTACAAAAATAGAATGTCACGGATGTTGGGAATTTTTGTTCTCCTTTGTCATCGTATTTTTACTTCTACCGTGCATGTCACAACCACTTGATGCATTTTCTTTTCCTTTTCGCCGCCCTCTCGCACAACTTGCGGGTTACGCAACTTAGTGGTCTAGGATAAAGGCATTGCTTTCCGTCCCCGATGAAATGTCTTTCTATTTTCTAAGCAACTTAGAATATGTTACACCAACCTTGATGCTAACAAACTCAAACGAGGTTGTTGTTCTCTCACCGAACCGTCCATGTTGACCATATTATGTTTTAGATTTATAGTTTATATTCTTAATTTCTCATCATCTCGGTTTATCTTAAAGTAGTGGTGTGTTGACAAATATGTGTGTCTTTGATGAAAAATGCAAATTTGTGTGTTCTCGAGAATGTCGAAAGTCAAAGAGCATCCAATAGAGTTGGAACTTCAAAGCGATCAACCCAACTCCGAGCAACCGTAACAAGAAGATCAAAGTGTTGCTTCAACAATTGCTTCAACAACACCTTCTTCTGGTAATAAGAGATCATTAGCGAAGCGGCGAGATGAAAATCATCCACTTGTTATTGCTTTTAAGGAAGAAATTACTTAGCACAACAAGGTCACCTTCATGGGATGAATTCACAAGGAAAATCATTGTAGAGCTGATAAAGATAATCAAGGTAAGGAAATGGCTGTCCTTTATGGTGAATGTCATCATTGTCATAAGTTGGTACCGCTTGTAGTGAACAAGGAACTACCCGCTTGGCTCCAACATCTAAAACCTGCCCCGAAAGAAATGCGAAAACAAGCCGGGACAAATGAAGATTACCATTGCAATTAAAAAGGCAGGTACTAACCAAGTGAAATTACTTAATTACAAGTATGATCCTATAGTTACTAGGAACCGCCTTGCTAAAATGATTGCTAACCATGATTATCCACTTAACATGGTTGAGCATTTCTATTTTAGAGAGTTTGTTAAATCTTTGAACCTCGCGCGAGAATGCCATGTAGGAATACAAGTAAAGTTGATGTGTTGAGGTGTTATCTTTTGAAATGAAACATGAATTGCAATTACAATTAGAGAATTTGACTTCCAAATGTAGTCTCACAACCTGATATGTGGTACTAAATACACTAAAGATGGTTATTGTTGTGTTACATGCCATTTTATAGATGATGAGTGGAACTTGATTGCCAAAACCTTAGCTTACATTGTAGTGCCATCGCCGCATACAGAGATGTTCTCTCGGATTTTATCAAAACTTGCACAAAAGTAGAATGGAACATTGATAGGAAATTTTTTGCTTTGACTACTGATAATGCTCATTAATGGGGTGATGATGAGAAATCTTATGAAGTGGCTAGATGGTAAGAATTGTTTGTTGCTTCCAAGGGAAATTGTTTCACATGAGGTGTAGCAACCACATATTGCATTTGATTGTGTTGTATGGCATGAAAGTAGCAAATTTGAGTTTATAGGGGTATTAGAGATTGTGTTAAGTATGTAAAGGCTTCTCAAGCTAGGAAAGAGAAGTTTGAAACAAGACCGACACAATGTAGATTGTCCGGAGAAGTTAGTTTAGATGTGGACACAAGGTGGAACTCCACTTTTATGATGCTTAAGAATGCAATTAAACCTGCGAGAAGGTTTTGAAAGACTTGCGATTTAGATTCAATTCAATATTCCGCCATCAAGTGAGAAGTGGGAACAAGGAATAGAAATTTGTAATTGTTTGGAGGCTTTTAATGATATTTCAACTGAGTTTGCAGGGATTAAGTATCCAACTGCAAATCTTTATTATAATGGGGTATATAAAATTAACCAAAGCATCAAAAGTTGGGAAGATAGTATTTTTGAGTATGTCGAGCAATGGGGTTGAAAATGAGACAAAAGTTTAATGCATACCGGAGTGAATGTAATTTGACTATGAGCATTGGAGTGGTTCTAGATCCAAGGTACAAGGCAAGATGGGTAAGGTTCACATATAAGATAATTTTTGGGGATAATGAACTTGGCAAAGCGATTTGAGTATGAGAAATTGAAACAGACTTGACCAAAATTTTCAAGGCGTATGAATCTCAAAACAACACTTAAGCTCCCGCTTTCTTTAGCAACTCGTCTACGATGTAAGAGGCCTGGGTACAAGTAAGTTAAGTAACCCAAATTATGCTACTTTTTTGTTGGAAAATGATGAATATGATGTTCGTAATCTTAGAGACATACTTAGAAGAACCAATTCTTCCAACCTGTCACCCCAAGATGAATACAATTTTGATATATTGAGTTGGTGGAAGCTAAGTGCCGCTAAGTACCCAATTCTATCAAAGATAGCAAGGGATGTGTTGGCTGTTCCGGTGACCAAAGTGTAGCATCGTGAGTCCATGTTCGCCGATGGTGGAAGGGTTCTAACTACACCTGAGAACTTCACTAAATCCATAACTAGTCCAAGCATTGCTATGCTTAAGTGATTGGCTGCCGTACTTCTTTGATGCGAGGTAAATCTTCTTTTCCTTTGCTTGGTTCTTTTCCTTTGCTTAGTTCTTTGTTAAAAATTGAGACTAGATATCGATTTTTGAGTGAAAGCCTATGCATTTTGCTTGTTTACACTCTTCATAGTAGTGGTATATCGGGTGATTCGGTTCCTTATGGTAGTGAGAATGACCTTAAGGTTCCCACTTGGGATTTGCTGTTGTAGAACCCCAAATGTGAAAGCTTGAAAATCTGAACCCCTAGAATTGACCCTTGGGTAGATTAGAAAGGCATATGCGCTTCATTTTAATCGGCTAAACCGGATCTTGGGGGTAACAAGCGTTTTACTGTGCCTGAGATGCATTTGTCTTTTTTGTGAAACATTGAAAGACATTTTGTAGCAATGTTTGCTCTCATCCGCAACTTTATTATTAAATTCTTGCTCACCTTGTGTTGCACTTATAGTGGTGAAAGCTTTGAGAAACCGAAATGTTGGATGTCGAATTTTCTTATCAAGTGATTCTTTGTGATTTTTGAATGCGAGAAATGGAAGTCGTTGATTTGAATTGAAGTTGATGCAATGATACAACATGCCGGGCAGCCAAGCAAGATCACACTAAGTTACACTACTCACTAGCGTGTTGATATTGTTAGCCTCTCGTGGATCATAGACATTGTTTTTTTCTTTGTTGGCTTTGTTGTAGCCTCATTGTTGTGTACTTTCTTTTGAATTCACTATACTTGGGAGTAAACACTTTAACTCTAAACATTGTGCTTGTGTGGGTTTGTACTTTTCATTGAACATTTTGAACTTGAAAAGACAAAGAGTCCTGCTTTTTTCAAGTTTTTAGTTGTTTTTCCTAGTTATCGAATTTTTAACGGATAAAAATCCGATATCCGATAGCTTAACCTTAACCTTTATCTAATTGGATTTTTTGATATCCGTCGGATATTATCGGATATCCCGATAATCCTTAACCTTAACCTTATCGGAACTTCCAATATCCGCCGGATATCTATCCGTTGCCAGCCCTGCTTGTTAGGCTTAGGCGCCTCTTGTTTTGTTTCTCTTTTTTCTTTTTTCAAACGAAAGAGGGATCCCTTCATACTTTTATTATCACGCTATCTCATACTTAGGATATCATTTTACGAAATTGAACCGTAACGGTTTGAAGGCGATATTTTGGGATATTTTACTATTCAAAATCTCTACGTTCCAACCGAAAATGACCATACTGCGAGACGTATAACACCACCATCTATTATTTTGAAAATGAGTCGTTGAAAATCAACGATTTCCGCCGTCAGAAATTAAGACCGGTAAATTGTGAGGTTTTATATTTCGGATTATGCTCATTTTTGGTAGGTGTGTAGAACTTGGTAAGAGGAATATATCCTCAAAATATTAGCTTCAAATCCATTACGGTTTGGTTTGTATTCACAAAATGATATCCAACGTGTGAGATAATATGAAAATAAAAATGTGAAGAGATCCTTCCTCTATTCTAATATTCTAACCTTTTTTAGTCACCAAGAAGAAAGGTGAGATCAAACCTGATGCCCACATCGTTAACCTGGATAAGATAATAAGCTCATCCTTGCTACACTTATAATTAAGAAAATTTTCAAAGGAATAATTTTCTTTCTCCATCTTAATTATGAACTTACTGAATATATCCTGATCATAACATGATTCACGAAATTTCCAAGAAATTAGCCGTTTTCATTATAGTACAATGGTAAAGTTAGTGAGTGATGACACCGGTGACCTGAGTTCGAAGCCCGCCAGCACCGGATTCTTTAACGATCAAAAAAAAATCAAGAAATATACAGTCTTTGATTTCTTCAAAGTTGGATTGTAATTTACAATAAAAAAAAAAATCCAAGAAATATACAGTCTTTGAAGAAAAAAATCAACAAATATACAGTCTTTGATTTCTTCAAAGTTGGATTGTAATTTACAATAAAAAAAAAATCCAAGAAATATAGTCTTTGATTTCTTCAAAGTTGGATTGTAATTTACAATTAAGCATTTGATTGTTTCCTTACAGTTATAAACTCGGACAGGTTCAGTAAATTACATGATCATATTATAGGAGATGTCCGGCAAACAGGACACGTCAAGTTCAAACGAAACCAAGCATCAATACAATCAGCATGGAAATAGTGGTTACAAGCTGGCATTATCTTTACTGACTCTTTAGGTTGATACTCTGACAAACATATTGCACACAGATTAATGTCTGGATTGGGCAGTCGTCCACTCTCACCAATAACCACTGTGGGAAAGGATTCTACAACAGACACACCAAGACTGGTGTTGATAGTGACTACTTGTGAGGAGTTGGTTATCTCACCATGACCACGATCACCATCAGAGAAAAATCCTTTATTTCTTAAAACATGGTAGCACACAACAACGATCACTAAGACAGTTGGTATAATGATGCCTACGACAAGATGAATTATTCTATCAACTGCGATATAAAATAATTTGTTATCAGTAGACAAGTTTATTTAATTTCATCTACTGAAAATGCATAAGGATGGTGCAAGAAACGAAGGATGCTAACCATTACGAACATCACGGCGATAGTAAGGTGGAAAGTTCGATTTTTCATTGCAATTTCGTTTGCAGTATGGTGCTTTCCAATTCCATGTAAGACGAATGGTTTCATACGGAAACCAAAGATATCTGTACATAATGGAAATGTATTCAACCGAACTGGCATAGTAGCAATTAACGTACAATTTGTATTAGTACCAACGGAACTTGTTGAAGTTGTAACGAATACTTTGTGTGTAGAGTTACCAAGGCAACTGATGTTCTTCCAAGAGTAAGAAGACGAAAAGAAAGTATCTGATGGGCAGCTAAAGAACGAAAAAGTCTCATACTCGTTACCAAAAAAAAGGGGTACCTGAGAGATTCAGCTGATTCAAAATACGTCTTGGAAGGCAGTCATCCGGATCTTGTAGTTCTATCTGGTTAGAAGTTATACCATAATTGATACTATTAACGAGGAATCGTCCAGAAAATGGCAGCTCTACAACTGTTCTGTTCATATTATCACAAGTAAGATCAAAACCGGGGTGACCACATCTTTACCTTGACGTCCTTTTATTCTGAAAGGAAATAAGATGAAAGGCTCACCCTTTCTACACCGATTGTATATCTCACAATTTTGAGCATTCACAGTGAAATTTTGAAAAAAAAGGAAACAGAATAAGAAAAAAGGAAGTATGATTATTGAGGTTTCCATTTTAGCAAATACAGACTCATTTTCAGCTCCCAACTCAATTGTATAAGAACTTCAAGAATATTTCATTATTTACGAAAGTTTCAATAAGTTCAGTGTCCAATGTCTTTGATTTCTTCTTTAGTTGAATTGTAAATTAAAATATATTTGATATTTTCAATAGGGAATTATAAAGGACGTGAGAATTCTTGAACACACGACATGTTGAGTTTCCATGGAAAACAATTTTTGTGGCCCGCATACATAGTCTATGTTTTCGCCAAAGATTCATACTTTCATAGTGCTATGTAAAAAAAAAAAAAAAAAAAAAAAAAAAAAAAAAAAAAGGTGCCTATCTCATTTGTTCATCCCCGTTTCCCAAAGTTTCATGTGTTCCGGGAGGTCCAGGTTCCAAGCCCTCAATGGCGTAATATTGCGAAATTAACATGCAAGGTAGAATTAGTTTGACCCCCTTGTGACACAATCTCGGCCCCCGTCTCTCTCTGCTCCTTGGCTAGGTTACCCATGAGGCTCGTTGTTGGAAACAATGAACAAAAATCAAACGAATCTCGAAAAGTGAGTCGCGGACTAGGTCGCTATCTTTAAGGTGTTTCGCGACTACTTGCCTCTTGATTGTGTGCTAGCGGTGATTCTTGTCGAAAACCCTATGGGATAAAGCAGTGATACTCTCTTGTTCGGTTTATCACACTATGAGAAATCAAACTAATGAGATACTCTCTCTAACACTTGCTCAAAATCACACGAAATGTAGATCATATTCTCTTTTCGGAAAACCAGACCTTTTTAATGGCTTAAGAGAATCAATTAAGTTTTAATAGAAATAAATTCGATTAATTACCCAAAATTAATCTTACGTAATTGATCAAAAACTAGCAGAATATAATACCAAAATTAATGAGAATTAATTAAAGAATAATTTTCTTAAAACGTTTTTTTTTGAAAACAAAGTCAAATTTGCAAAAGTTAATTTTCAAATCACGGACCTCCCAAGACCCCAATCTCCCGGACTTTTGATAAATAATATAGATATAAATAATATACCTACACAAATGTATGGGGTGAGACTTGAACCCCAAGTCTATAGTGTAGAGCCCAAAATAATACCACCACACTATTTCTCTAAGTTTGATATAATATTACAAAACTATGTTTTTAAATATATATATCTCCCAACAATCCCCACTTATATTTTAAAAACATTGAGCAAGTGTTGTATAGTTGTGCATCCGCAAAGGTGCCTTTCGACTTGAACCTCTCGCATAGTGTTAAATTTTCTATGTACTGGTGACTAGAGTGACTTGCGTCTTGAACTCTAACTAATATTAGATTATTTAACACACACAACTATATCTAGAGTAAAGTCCTTAAGTTCGCACATTAAGGCCATGTGCTTATCCTTTTTTAACGAACGGTCTAGAGAAGTGCCCAAGTTCTCATAGAAGGCGGCCACACCTTCACATCCGTATAGGTGAGTCTATCAAGAATACTCATGTATCCCACTCTAACTTAAGAGCTATAGACATCATTAAGAGTTTAAATACTCAACTTTGTTTCCACTTCAGGATATCATGTTATGGGAATGCATGACTCTATCATATCATTTGTAACTTAGTCTAGTCCCTTTGAACCTATTTCTAGGTTGGGTATCCATTACAAATGACTCAACTTCTCACGGGCAAAGTCCCATACTTTTAGAGATATTCCATACCTTTTCTCTTACTAATACTTTCTTTCGTCAAAGTATCGCTTTATATTTCCTTGAGACCTTACATGATCTACTCGACAACACCGATTGTGAGAAATTCTCTAACCGTGTCATGCTTTCGACGTATCTGTCGATTTTTATGGTTATTATAACAATTCTCTACTACTCCGATAGCCGCGTGTATCGCAAGTGGATCAAAGTGGTTGGTATCGGTTTTCCCATCATCAAATGTCGACCAATGAGACTCTTCATCCATCCACCGCCTCTTCACTAGTCTGTGCTAATGCTATCAATCAAACCTCCATCGTAGATTGGGCTATAATTGTTTGTTCTTTGATCTCCAAAGATACAAGACACCCCGGCAATAGTAAAACATATCCACTGGTGGCACAGGAATCATCTGCGAAAGAGTGTTCCAATTAGCATCGCTAATCCTTCAGGGCTAGGGATACCTCGATAGTGTAATCCTAGGTTTGTGGTTCTTTTCGATCTCTGCATAACCCTCTCAATCGCATCCCAGTGTTCCAAACTAGGATTACTAGTAAACACACGAAACTCCCACTTGCATATGCAATGTCTAGTCTAGTACAATCGGTTGCATAACGCAGCATGCCTATTATACTAGCATATTCCGATTGTCTAACACTTTCTCGTTGTTCTTAAACAATTTCACACTAGGATCAAAAGGAGTACAAACGGGTGTATAATCAAAATATTCATATTTCCTCAATTTTTTCAATGTAGTGAGATTGATCTAAACAAATACCACTATTAGTTCTAGTTATTTTGATTCCCAATATTACACTAGCTTCCCCCAAATCTTTCATGTCAAAATTGAACTAAGCATGCTTTTAGTTTCATGACAATGAGATAAATTGGAACCAAATATCAAGAAATCATCTACATACAAGCAAACAATCACACACACATCATTCTCGGTTTATAGTAGATGCATGTCACCCTCATTTATTCTGAAGTTATTTGAAATCATTAAATTATCAAATTTCTCATGCCATTGTTTAGGAGCTTTTTTCAAACCATAAAGAGATTTTTCTAGCTTACATACTTTCTTTTCTTGTCCAGGAATTACAAAACCTTCAGGTTGTTCCATGTAAATTTCCTCTTCTAGTTCACCATTCAAAAAAGCAGTTTTAACATCCATTTGATGAATAACAAGATTATGAGTAGCAGCAATAGCAATCAAAACACGTATAGATGTTAATCTAGTAACAGGGGAATAAGTATCAAAAAAATCTACGTTCTCTCGTTGCCTATAACCTTTGGCAACTAGTCTAGCCTTATACTTATCTACTATTCCACCAGGTTTCAGTTTCCTTTTCAAAACCCATTTACAACCTATAGGCTTACTACCAAGAGGTAAATCTACCATACACCAAGTTCCATTAGACTTATGAGAATCCCATTCATTATCTACAGCTTCTTTCAAAAATAGACTCTACGAGAACTAAACGCCTCTTGTAAATTAGAAGGTTCTTCCTCTGCAGCGTAAAATTCAAAATCGGATTTTCTCTTTTGTCTCGATCCACAGCTCTTTTATCGCACCTAGGTTCAAATTCAGAAATCCTAGTTTCTTCACTTCTAGGTTCTTCTAATCTAGTTTTAATCAAAGACTAGATAAATTACTAGGTATTGAACCCCCACTATTACCCCCACTATTTCTAGATTTAAAAGGAAATCTTTCTTCAAAGAAATCAACATCAATAGATTCAATAATTACCGTATTATTAATATCAAAGAACCTATAAGCTTTACTGTTTTGAGCATAACCAATAAAAACACATTCATAAGCTCTACTTTCTAACTTATGTGTTTTAGGATCGGGTTTTCTAACAAAAGCTAAACAACCCCAAACTCTAAAATAAGAGACATTATGTTTTCTATTTCTCCAAAGTTCATAAGGAGATATCATGGTTTTATTATTGGGAATGCGGTTCAAAACATGGAAAACAAATCAACAAACATTCACCCCACCAATGAAAGCAGCACCCGAACTAAGAAAACAAGGAACAGTCAATTGAGAAAGTACGGTTCTTTCTTTTCTGACTTTACCGTTCATTTGAGGATTATATGGAGCAGTTCTTTCATGTATAATGCCATTAGTTTGGTAAATTTCGGTAAAAGGAGAGAAATCATATTCAGTGCCTCTATCACTACGAAACCTCTTAATTTTTATACCAAATTGATTTTCAATTTCGACGATAAAGATTTTAAACTTTTCAATAGCTTCATTCTTATGGCTCAACAAATAAACATACGTATAAATAGAACAATCATCAATGAATGTCATAATATATCTCTTGCCATTTCTAGTTAGGATACCTTCATATTCACACAAATCAGAATGTATTAAATCTAGAAGGTTTGGATTCTCTTTACTGACTACATTTATGTGAGGTCTTGGTTATTTTTGCTTGACAACAATATTCACATTTTTCAAATTCATTTCGAAAAATTCAGGGGAGGACACCTAACATGCTCATGTTATTTACTAATTTTTTACCCACATGACAAAGCCTACCATGCCAAACATTAAAATTACAAACCATATAAGCGAAGAATCAATTTTATTCATAGCATCAACATTAAGCTTAAACATTCCATAAGTAGCATAACCCTTTCCTCAAATTCTTAATCTTGGTTATAGTGTAAATATCCAGGACCCAATAGTTTTATACAACCCAGCCTTGTTGAGAAGATAGCCGGAAACAAGGTTCTTTCTCATTTTAAAGTGTGAAGAACATCTTCAAAGATGAGTGTCTTCCAGTAAACTGACTCTAGTACGAGAACCTTTCACCACAAAGTGTTGTGAGAGTCTCCCAACAACACTTTCTTATCCTTGGTTTCAGCATAAGTCTTAAACATGGACCTATCAAAACAATAATGACGACGAAGTACCACCATCTATCCACCACCCATCGAATCCACCAACCATGTAGAACTCTGGATCGGAGACCATGGCGATTATAACGTCACCACAACATTAGCTTGTGCGTTATTCTTTTCCTTGTTAAACCCGGCAATTCCTAGCCATGTGGTTTGGTTTACCACAGGTATAACAAAGAAACTTCGAATTGGAATTACATCCATTTTTCCGATGGGTCTTTAGTTCTTGTTTTGATTAGGCCTTCCTCCTTTCTTTTGGTTCCGGGTTAGGTTTCATATCCCTTTTCTTAGGTTTCAAACTCGGATGAGTCTTATTGTTAGAAACAATGAGAATCTCTTCCTTCTTATCTTGTTTCAAAGCTTCTTCCTCAACCCCGAGCTTAACAATCAAACTTTCAAGAGAAAATTCTTTAGTCTTGGCCCAGCGCAAGGAATTACGAAAATCTTTCTGACTAGGTGGTAACTTGTCAATCATTACGAAACTTGAAATTGTTCATCGGTTTTCCTACCTTCTGGTCCAAATTTCATGGGCAATTTTTTGAAGTTCATGAGCTTGTGCAACAACGATCTATCATCCACCCATTTGGTATCTCAAATACCGGCTCACAACAGATTCTTTGAACCAGAAACTTCCTCGGTGTCATATTTTTTACATAATGCATCCCCCATACATCTTTATGCGGTTTCAAAAAGTTGAATAATACTCATATAAATCATCAGATAATGCATTAAGAATGTAGTTTTTGCAATCAAAGTCATCATCGACCCATTTGTCAATGGCCTTGTTTCTCCTCAGGAGTTTGAGAAACAACTTCTTTAGCACCACCGGTAGGAGGTGGATCACTAGCGAAGCACCCGGATCGGCCTTTATCGGCAAAGACAATCTTATCGGCGACGGAGTTCCGGTTCCGGGATGAACACTAGACACAATCATATGCGGCATCATGAGTTTTGAGATAAAGAACATCTTGGTTTCCATCTTCTCAAATGCAGCCCTTCAATTTGAAAGGCTTGTTGGTATCATCAACGCGCTTCTTTTCAACCTCCATAGCAAAATCGAACACCTTAAAATTGTTGGAAACAATGAACACAAAATCAAAATGAATCTCAAACAGATGAGTCGGACTAGGTCGCTATCTTTAAGGTGTTTCGCGACTACGCCTCTTGATTGTGTGCTAGCGATCGATTCTTTTCAAAAACTCTATGGGATAAAATAACTGATACTCTCTTGTTCGATTTCTCCGCACTATGAGAAATCAAACTAATGAATACTCTCTCTAACACTTGCTCAAACTCACACGAAAACTGATCATTTTTTTCTTTTCAGAAACCAACCTTTTTAATGGCTTAAGAGAATCAATTAAGTTTTAATAGAAATAAATTCTGATTAATTACCCAAAATTAATCTTCTGTACCAGTCAAAAAACGGGCAGAATATAATACCAAAATTAATGAGAATTAATTAGAGAATAATTTCCTTAAAACGTTTTTGAAAACCAAAGTCAAATTTGCAAAGTTAATTTTCAAATCACTGGACCTCCCAAGACCCCCAAGGCCCCAATCTCCGGACTTTTGATAAATAATA